>OU343217.1:166536593-166624244 GCA_910596185.1 Chrysanthemum makinoi | reverse complement strand
AATGTGAGCATGTCGGTCCGAAAGTCACAACATCACATAATACCAACACCACAATGGATGTATCGAGATTTTCTATTAGCTGATGAACTCATAAGCTGGCTCAACATTATTATCACGTGGATCAGTAAAAGACCTCCACTTGGATTAACCAAACATGCAATGAGTGGAATCAATGACTACGAGCTTCGGAGCAAAGTACTACATCAAGAATGCAAGATCAATTGTTAATGTAATATCTGATTGTATTCAATGTCATTTTAGTATATGTTTGAGGTGACCTCCCTTAGGGGGATGATAACACTCAGATTGTGCATGTTTTTAGTAGCATTATGTGTACTTTTATATCTGTTATTTGGTTATATTTGCGTGATTTTAGTACTTAATCGTATCTAGAGATGTTTGTCTAGTATTTATAACCAAGTGCAGGGAAATGGAGGAAAATGTGGAAATATGCAGCTAATCGAAGATTCCCGTTTCAAGTAAAGCTAAATCTCAAGTACCTTTGAAGACTTTAGTGATTGAAGAACCAAGTTCTACAAGGCAGAGTGAAGAGAAAAGATCAAGTTTTGTATCTCAGAAGATCCAACCGGATCCGGTTACACCTTCAGCCGGATCGGTTGGAATTTGGTCAGAATTAATGTTTTTGCCATAACCGACCGATCGGTCGCAACCCGCAACCGGATCGGTCGGTGTGTTATTATTGAGGACCAGCCGGATCGGTTGGTCATATGACCGATTCGGTTGGAGAAGCTGCAGTTGTCAAATCTTCATCACTAAGCTTCCCCTTTGCATCCAAACGATTCTAGGTCCTTCTCTTGGTGTATTCTAGTCCCTTCCTCACTCCTTGGAGGCCAAGTTAAGCATTTAACACCCTAGGCCTTGGAAATAGTATAAATAGAGGCTAATTGTGAGCATATGAGACACACCTCAATTACAAATCTCTCTACTCATCAAACCAAGCCTTAAGCTCTTAAAATTCGTCCTTAGAAATCCAGGGAAGTTTGGAGTTCCAGAAGTTCCACCTTTGGAGGCCAAAACACCAAGAAGTCCACCACGATCCTTTGGGAAACATCACTTCATCATTTGTAATCTTATTCCAAGCATTGTAAGACTTTTAATCATGTTTTCTAATGATCAAAGTTATGAGTTTATGTTCATGTTTGCTATGAGTGGCTAGTTTCTTTATACACTTGCTTAAATGATGTTGATTATCATATGATTAGTTAGTGATTGTGTTAAAATGTTTTAATTCAATTTCAAGTTAATTCTAAGATCCAATTGTGCTAAAGTTTCATAGTGACATTTGTTAATCAAGTTTGGCTAATTGGTAGTAATCGTTGGGGTCGAAAGAACTTCGTGTTATTCAACTAGTCATAATCATTTTGTCTATGGATGATTGTTTTTACCCATTATTCTTGATTATACAAAGGAACTAAGGTGTGGTTGTAATAGAAACGTTTTTGATTATCAAATTGGATTGGTTGGAAACATCTAAATGGTCGTAAGATTAGTTGTTGAGAATCAATTGTAGCCTTTTGTCTATGATCGGTTACCTTTTGTATTGACCATTTCTTAAGCAATTTGATGAACAAGTGGATGTTTTTGTGTTTAAGTTTATGTATGTAGACTTATGAAACTCGAATTGATCTTGAATTGATTGGTTAAACTTAATGCTTGTTTTTATAAACTAAACTCTTGATCAAAGTTTGACTTGTAAGAACAATAGATTAGTACACCAACTAATTATCATAACCAACATGTTAAGAGGTTAACACAATCACATTAATTTATGATATGATACTAGTTTAATCAAGTGTAGTTTTTAATCATCTGAATTTAATATATCTATTTTGCTCTATTATATGTTTTGGATAGGCTCTGTAATTCAAACTTGTGTTTAGATTCACTCAAATCCCAGCGAACGATCCCGACTTACCTTCATAATCTTGCTATAACGGACGAGTATACTTGCTCGTATGTGTTATTGGTAATATTGGTAATTCACCTTTTATAAATTTAAAACTTGCACCAACCGGGCACATCAAGTTTTTGGCGCCGCGGCCGGGGATTTGATTGTGTTTCAACAAGTTTTTGAATTCCCTCACCGATTCAACTAAAAAATTTTTTTTTCACGAAACCTTAACGATCCGGTTGTCCCTCAACTGAATCGGTTACAATTTGTCCCATCACTCAACTGGTCTAACCGATCGGTCGCATCCCGCAACCGATCCGGTTACTTCCTCTGTTCCATATAAAACTGTTTTCGTTGTTTGTCCGTGTGTTTAGATATTGCCTGGATTCTCTAGGTCATTGTATGAACACTCGAGCAACGGGAATTGAACCAATTACACCTCTTACCAATCCCGAACGTTTGATTCGAAGAAGAAGGAGAACACGTTTCATACCATTGGAAAATCGTGTACCAAGAGTACCAAACCCACCATTTGATAACCTCATTGAAGCCAAAGTTGTTTACAATCCTTTCACCAATTTACCTTTTCCCATGGCGGACGATCAACCCATGTGGGGAACCAACCGAACCGTAGCACCAACACCCGAAAGTGCTATTGTTGCTATTAACCTTGGTGACAACTTCACCGTGAAGGGACATCACCTTTCTATGATCAAAGACCGACAATTCGATGGCCGTGCGCGGGCCGATCCAAGATAAGCACATTGCCGAATTTATCGAAATTTGCGGCATGTTTCGTTATGGCGAAACCGATGTCAATGCCATCAAACTCAAACTTTTCCCATCATCACTCACCGGAGATGCTAAAGTATGGTACAATGAATTAACCCCGGAAATCATCAATACTTGGGAGGAGATGAGGCAAGCTTTTGTGAGCCGATTCTTTCCACCTGCCATGTTTGACCGATTAATGGGAGAAATTCGTGCTTTCAACCAAAACCCAAACGAATCACTTGTCGAAGCTTGGCTTCGAATGAAAGATTTGCTTCGTAGTTGTCATGGACATGGATTATCAAAAGGAACCATTATCCAAATCTTTTACCATGGACTAGATGAAATCTCTCAAGGCATCCTTGATGCTGGAGGAATTTTTCTCTATAAAACTCCCAATGATGCACATCAGTTGCTCGAAGATCGAGTACTTCTCAAACTTGATTGGTCCAAATATTCCAAAACCAAACCTCTCCGAAAAACCGTTTCTTTTGTCGAAAACACCGATACCTCAAAACTCATGGAGAAGATGGAAGCGTTAACCTCAAAAATCGACTCGCAGTACAAAGATATCAAAGATGAAACGAAGGAAATGCGAGACGGATGCAACAATTGTGGAGGAAATCATCCATCGTTCGAGTGCGACGAAAAACCTATGGGTGGACCGAAAGAAGGAGAAGCAAATTACGCTCAAGGAGGATACCGTGGAGGAGGATATCGTAGTAATTATTACGGTCGAAATTCTGGAAATTGGCAAGATCGCCGACCAAGGGATGACAACCGTCATTCCCAACCACGAACTGACGATCCACCACACCAAAGTTCCGACAAAAAGACAGAAGAAACTGAATTCGAAAAAACCATGAGAGAATTCGTGGCTGGTCAAAAATCCACAAATGATTTTATCAAAAATCAATTTTTCAATCTCAAAGCCAAAGTTGAGCAAGGACAGAAAAATCATCAAGCATCTATCCAAGATCTTGAAAACAAGCTTGGCAGAATTTCTGACCAACATTCCTCTAGACCATCTGGTTCATTGCCAAGTAACACTCAATCCAATCCAAAACCATCAAATGATAAGACGTACCGTCCACCCCAAACAAGAAATGAACATATCAATGTTGTTTTCACAAGAAGTGGTCTCTCGTACGATCCACCACCTAATCCTAATACTCCTGTCACCATTGATAGTGAGGATGAAAATGAAGAACCAAACACAACTCAAACCACCAAAAAGAAAGACATTCCATCCGTCAAGGCGTATACACCAAAAATTCCTTATCCTCAACGCCTAAAGAAAGAGAAGATGGAAGAGCGTTATAAGAAGTTTATCGAAATAATCAAAGAGGTTAGACTCAATGTTCCTCTCGTTGATGTTATAGCCGGAATGCCCAATTATGGGAAATTTTTGAAAGAACTTCTTAATAACAAAAGCAAGCTTGAGCAAATATCAGAAACTTTTCTTAACGAAGAATGCTCAGCTATAGTTCAAAACAAAATTCCACCAAAGCTCGGAGATCCTGGGAGCTTTCTTATTCCATGTATTTTCGGGAATAAAGTTAAATATGATGCTTTAGCCGATCTTGGAGCAAGTATCAATTTGATGCCTTATTCACTCTATTCCAAGTTGTGCAACAACAACCTGAAACCAACAAAAATGAGCATCCGATTGGCAAATCATTCCTATCAATATCCTGTGGGAATCGCTAAGAATATGCTTGTTCAAGTCGGTAAATTCATTTTTCCCATGGACTTTGTAATCTTGGAAATGGAAGAAGATAGTAAAGTCCCACTCATTTTAGGGAGACCTTTCCTGAATATCGCCGACGCAATCATCAAAGTTAAAGGAAAAGAACTCAACCTTGGAGTTGGGGAAGATCGAATCACTTTTCTTATCGATAAAGCAATGCGCTACCCACATTCCAGTGATGACACTTGTTTTAACGCCGATGTTATTGATGAAGTCACTGATGAGGAATTAGATGCATTACTGAACGAATCCGATCCATTCATGACTACTTCTGAAAAAATCAATGAAACAGATTTGACAAAGAATTTGATGATTTCATGAAAGTAGAATTCGAAGGAGATAACTCAGAAGAAGAAGAAATGGAGGAAGAGGAAGAAAATTTTGAGGAAATTACTTTCAATGACAAGATGCGAATAAAATCCTCTATCGAAGAACCGCCCACGGATCTCGAACTCAAACCTCTCCCAAATCATCTCGAGTATGCTTATCTGGAGGAGAACTCACTTCTTCCCGTAGTCATATCTTCATTGCTCGAGGATAATGAGAAAGAAAGTTTAGTTTCCGTGCTCAAAAATCACAAACAAGCTTTTGCTTGGAAAACGTCTGATATCCCAGGAATTAGTCCTAATTTTTGCAAACACAAAATCAACTTTGAAGAAGGGATTAAACCTGTGGTAGAACGTCAACGTAGACTCAATCCCAACATGAAAGAAGTTGTTAAAAAGGAAATCATTAAACTTCTCGATGCTGGAATCATTTACCCAATTGAGGATAGCCCTTGGGTAAGCCCCGTTCACTGTGTTCCCAAGAAAGGAGGAATGACGGTTGTAACTAATGAGCGAAATGAGCTAGTTCCAACTAGAACTGTCACCGGTTGGCGTGTTTGTATTGACTATCGTAAGTTAAACAAAGCCACCAGAAAGGATCACTTTCCGCTCCCGTTCATGGATCAAATGCTTGAAAGACTAGCAGGAAATAAATTCTTTTGTTTCCTCGACGGATTTTCAGGATATTTCCAAATTCCCATCGATCCTAACGATCAAGAAAATACCACCTTTACTTGTCCTTTTGGAACCTACGCATATCGGCGTATGCCTTTTGGTCTTTGTAATGCACCCGTGACTTTTCAGAGGTGTATGATCGCCATATTCCAAGACATGCTAGAAACCTCCATGGAAGTTTTCATGGATGATTTTTCAGTCTTTGGAGATTCATTCGAAGCTTGCCTTTCTAATCTCGATAAAATGCTCGAAAGATGCGAAGCTGCACATCTTGTTCTCAACTGGGAGAAATGCCACTTTATGGTAACCGAAGGAATTGTGCTTGGACACAAAATCTCTAGTGCCGGAATGGAAGTCGACAAAGCAAAGGTCGATGTCATCTCAAAACTTCCACCACCAACCAACGTCAAAACCGTTAGGAGTTTTTTAGGACATGATGGTTTTTACCGCCGATTCATCAAAGATTTCTCCAAAATATCTCGTCCGATGACGAAACTTCTTGAGAAAGAATCTATCTTTGACTTTGATGTTGATTGCATAAAAGCTTTTGAATCACTGAAATCTCAACTTACTAGTGCTCCGATCATGGTTTCACCTAATTGGTCACTACCCTTCGAACTTATGTGCGATGCAAGCGATTTTGCTGTTGGAGCTGTCTTAGGACAACGTGAAGGAAAACACTTTCGGCCTATATATTTTGCCAGAAGACACTAAATAGTGCCCAAAGAAAATTATACCGTCACCGAAAAAGAATTAATGGCTGTCGTTTTTGCCTTTGACAAATTCAGATCATATCTTGTGCTCTCAAAAACAGTCGTTTTTACCGATCATTCAGCACTCAAGTATCTGTTCACCAAGCAAGACGCTAAACCACGTCTTATTCGATGGATTATGCTATTCCAAGAATTTGACATCGAAATCAAAGATAAGAAAGGAGCAGAGAATCTTGCTGCGATCACTTATCTCGTCTTGAAAATCCTAACCTTGAGGAGTTGAAAGAAGAAGAAATCGATGATTATTTTCCCGATGAAACTCTCATGACCATCGACGGAAATGATGATCCTTGGTTTGCTGACTTTGCAAACTACCTCGGGAGGAATTCTCGAGAAAAGGACTAACTCATGCTCAAAGAAGCAAATTCTTTTTGGAACTCAAATACTACTTTTGGGAAGAGCCATATCTTTTCAAAATGTGTCCCGATGGGATGATCCGAAGATGTATTTTTGGTTCCGAAACTCGTAAAATTCTTGACGAATGTCACCATGGTCCCAACCGGGGACATTATGGTCCTTCCACCACAGCTAAGAAAGTTTTTGATGCTGGATTCTATTGGCTAACAATATTCAAAGAAGCACATACACTTGTTCAAAATTGTGACGCTTGTCAAAGAAACACCAATCTCTCTCGAAGGGATGAAATGCCATTAACAAGCATTCAAGTGTGCGAAATATTCGATGTTTGGGGAATAGATTTCATGGGACCTTTCCCTAAATCCCACAAATTCGAATACATTCTCGTTGCTATAGATTACGTGTCCAAATGGATAGAAGCTGAAGCTTTACCAACAAACGATGCTCGTGTCGTCGTTAATTTTCTCAAAAAGCTTTTCGCTCGTTACGGAATTCCCAAAGCACTCATAAGCGATCGAGGAACTCACTTCAGCAATCAACAAATGGAAAAAACCATGAAAAGATATGGATTTCATCATCGATTTGCGACTGCTTATCATCCACAAACTAGTGGTCAAGTCGAAAATACCAACAGAGCTCTCAAAAGAATACTGGAAAAACAGTAAAAGACAATCCGTCATTATGGGCAAGAAAACTTGATGATGCTCTGTGGGCATTTCGTACGGCTTATAAAACACCAATTGGTACAACTCCTTACAGACTCTTGTATGGGAAGACTTGTCATTTGCCGTTCGAAGTTGAACATCGTGCTTATTGGGCTCGACAATGTAACACCGCTCTCAAAATAGCTGGAGAGAAAAGATTTCTGCAATTGCACGAACTCGATGAATTAAGACTCCAAGCTTATGAAAATTCCAAACTATATAAATCCAGAACAAAAGCTTATCATGATAAAAGCTACGAATTCGAAAGAATTCAAAGCCGGAGATAAAGTTCTGCTTTTTAACATGAAATTCAAATTCAAAGCTTCGAAGTTACAACCAAAATGGTTTGGACCATATGTCGTTAAACAAGGATATCCATCTGGGTATGTCGAACTCTATGACAAACAAGGTGGAAGTTTCATTGTTAATGGACACCGAATCAAGTTATACTACGACAAGGAGCAAATGAATGAAGTTTCAGTTGCGACAGTGTCCTGGAGACACCATGAGAATGAATTCGAAACTATCACCTTTGTAGCACCATTTCCTAGAAGAATCCCACAAACTGTTCCATGGAAACCAACTGCTGAGTTCGTCTGGGACGATATTGAAGCTACTGGTGAAGAATTCATGTACATCCCGAACTTTACAAAATTTTCAAAGCTGTCCTTGCAGCTGAATAAATTCGGGAAGACTCGAGTCAGGCTGATGACTCGATAATAAAACAAGCGCTTCTCGGGAGGCAACCCGTGTGTTTCAGATTTGATTTTATGTGGTCACTCCCCAAAGTTTTAAACCTTTGGTTGAACTTAAGTGTGGGGGGGTGCCATCTTTTAATAAAACCTTTTGTTTGTTTATAAGATTATATGCAGGTAATGATTTCTCCAGTGGACGCCAGGAATGAAGAAAGATTTTAAGTGATAAACTCTTTGACATATCTGGTTTCATCTCTGTTTTCCCTATTTCTATACTTTGAAGTTCGTTTATCATTGAGGACAATGTCTAACTTAAGTGTGGGGGGTGAATAGGGAAAATTAGAGTTTTCATGCTTAAATTTTAAATTTTGCTTGCCCTTGTGATCTAGTTGTTTTCACACTTTTAGGATTATCTATTAGAATAACTGGATCATTCCACTTGGTAAAATTGGTAATATTTTAAATTTCGAGATGTGTTCCGATTACTATTGCAATCCATTTTGGGATCGATGACATTTGCTAGCACATATTATACCCTTTCCACTAAATTGTGAGGATTTGAGCCTATTTCTTATTAGCATACACCTTTTATGCTTAGATATTTTTGCTATGAGTGTGCCGGTGATTTTATTTATTCTAGAACTTGTGCTTGTAAATCATTACCAGACAGCAGTGAGATTGCATTCATGCGATATAAGTGAATTCGTGTGATAAAGAGGCACCTTAGGATTTAACCCAAATGGCCTTCCATTTTACATCTAATGATATATTAGCTAGCCTCATTGGTTAGTTAACCACCCACATGGACCCATTTGTAGTGCTCATTTTTAGCACTAGATACCCTAGTTACACCCTCTGAGCCATCCTTTTCATTTTTGCTTCACCCAGAAAATACAAAAGATTTTACACTTTAAACTTTAGCCTATCCCGTATCAATGTCTAATCGGTTGGTTGCTAGTTGCCTGGAAAGTGAAGATTGTTCAAATGATTATGAGTACCACATCCTATGAGATTGATTGAGCCATGCGTTATGTTCAAAAAAAAAATGTGTTGAAAGTATGAAAATAATAGCCCATGTGCTATGTTCGTGGAACAATTGTCATGGCAAAGCAAAAAGTTGTGGAAAGCGAGAAAAAGAAATTGAAGCTATATTCATTTATTTGGTTCGTGGAATGTTTGGTAGCTAGCAACATGGGTATTAGACTTGACTTCAATTTTATTTTAACACCAATTTCATAAACATTCCCATGCCTTATCCATACCCTTAACCTGAAGCCTATCATTATAACCCGAATAAAAGCCCTCTTTAGATGTTTTTACTTGGTGCTCACGCCACGTCGGTGGAGTTTTGTTTCTTGTACAAGCTTATGGTAATAATCTAATCACGACTGAGCAATGAGTGTGATTTATCTTGTTACTCCACTAAAAATGAGTGATTGAGTGAATTATATTCCATTATTTTTCGTGAGGTGTTCTAAAATGTTAATCATGCAAGAAAATCATTGGATATTGTCAAACATCTTGATGTTTCACCTTGATAAGCATAATTGATGAATCCTCTCTCGTATTTATACTTGGTTGATTTGCATCACATTTTCATAATCACGATCCGTACCAGTGGATGTTTTTTTCCTAGATTTGCTTGAGGGCAAGCAAAGTTTAAGTGTGGGGAATTTGATAACACTGATTGTGCATGTTTTTAGTAGCATTATGTGTACTTTTATATCTATTATTTGGTTATATTTGCGTGATTTTAGTACTTAATCGTATCTAGAGATGTTTGTCTAGTATTTATAACCAAGTGCAGGGGAATGGAGGAAAATGTGGAAATATGCAGCTAATCGAAGATTCCCGTTCAAGAAAAGCTAAATCTCAAGTTCCTTTGAAGACTTTAGTGATTGAAGAACCAAGTTCTACAAGGCAGAGTGAAGAGAAAAGATCAAGTTTTGTATCTCAGAAGATCCAACCGGATCCGGTTACACCTTCAACCGGATCGGTTGGAATTTGGTCGGAATTAATGTTTTTGCCATAACCGACCGATCGGTCGCAACCCGCAAGAACCGGATCGGTCTGTGTTATTATTGAGGACCGCGGATCGGTTGGTCATACGACCGATTCGGTTGGAGAAGCTGCAGTTGTCAAATCTTCATCACTAAGCTTCCCCTTTGCATCCAAACGATTCTAGGTCCTTCTCTTGGTGTATTCTAGTCCCTTCCTCACTCCTTGGAGGCCAAGTTAAGCATTTAACACCCTAGGCCTTGGAAATAGTATAAATAGAGGCTAATTGTGAGCATATGAGACACACCTCAATTACAAATCTCTCTACTCATCAAACCAAGCCTTAAGCTCTTAAAATTCGTCCTTAGAAATCCAGGGAAGTTTGGAGTTCAAGAAGTTCCACCTTTGGAGGCCAAAACACCAAGAAGTCCACCACGATCCTTTGGGAAACATCACTTCATCATTTGTAATCTTATTCCAAGCATTGTAAGACTTTTAATCATGTTTTCTAATGATCAAAGTTATGAGTTTATGTTCATGTTTGCTATGAGTGGCTAGTTTCTTTATACACTTGCTTAAATGATGTTGATTATCATATGATTAGTTAGTGATTGTGTTAAAATGTTTTAATTCAATTTCAAGTTAATTCTAAGATCCAATTGTGCTAAAGTTTCATAGTGACATTTGTTAATCAAGTTTGGCTAATTGGTAGTAATCGTTGGGGTCGAAAGAACTTCGTGTTATTCAACTAGTCATAATCATTTTGTCTATGGATGATTGTTTTACCCATTATTCTTGATTATACAAAGGAACTAAGGTGTGGTTGTAATAGAAACGCTTTTGATTATCAAATTGGATTGGTTGGAAACATCTAAATGGTCGTAAGATTAGTTGTTGAGAATCAATTGTAGCCTTTGTCTATGATCGGTTACCTTTTGTATTGACCATTTCTTAAGCAATTTGATGAACAAGTGGATGTTTTTGTGTTTAAGTTTATGTATGTAGACTTATGAAACTTCAATTGATCTTGAATTGATTGGTTAAACTTAATGCTTGTTTTTATAAACTAAACTCTTGATCAAAGTTTGACTTGTAAGAACAATAGATTAGTACACCAACTAATTATCATAACCAACATGTTAAGAGGTTAACACAATACTAGTTTAAGCAAGTGTAGTTTTTAATCATCTGAATTTAATATATCTATTTTGCTCTATTATATGTTTTGGATAGGCTCTGTAATTCAAACTTGTGTTTAGATTCACTCAAATCCCTGCGAATGATCCCGACTTACCTTCATAATCTTGCTATAACGGACGAGTATACTTGCTCGTATGTGTTATTGGTAATATTGGTAATTCACCTTTTATAAATTTAAAACTTGCACCAACCGGGCACATCAGGGGAGATTGTTAGGAATTAGAAATTTCAGGTATTAAAGAGTCGGTCACCTCAAGTATATGTAATCGTTAGAAAGCTCGTATTCATAGTACTTTTATGTTAAGTAGTATTTAGTTGTAACACGCGTGGAGGATGACGGGTCTTTACCCATCAGATGCCCGATCCACGTACCGTTGTGTGGCGTTTATTGTAAGACTATAAATACTCTCTACCTTCCAAGGTAGAGAGTTGGAGCTCATAATAATATTTTCTTTCTCTCACTATAGTTCCCAACTCTCTTCGTTTCTCTCACTAGAACTCTCTCTCTCTAACATTCTTATACGCCTACTTGGATCATGGTTTAGAGTGTTTGTGAAATCCAATATCCTACACTTCTTCTTCTTGTTTAATATAACCTGCACACTTATAAGGAAACGAAACGAAACCTCACGTAAAATTGGCGGTATAAACTATATATATAGAAAACTATACTATAAAGCAAATAAGATATAATACTTGTGGAATTGATGTTTGCAATTTTTCTGGAAAATTAAGAATTGAAAGTTTCCAAAAATTGCAAGTTAGACTGAAAACGAGACTATGAATCTGTTTATACATTGCCTGACGCTGTTGGGCTTTAGTCCCGACGCCGTCAGGTTGTTCTGACAGAAAGGGTCTGGTGCGTTTTCCGAAAAAATTACTTCATTAAAAACAAGGAAAAATTCCTGCAAAACATCCATTATGACTCGATACAAACATTTGACTCACACAAATATATACAATTCCAATTATTGATAATCTCATGTTCATGCAAGTTCTAAAAAACATATGTGATCTTCCCTACACTTATCTTTTTGTAAAATACCTTTAATTACCAATGAGACGAAGTCAAAAGCAAAATAAAGCATAATCGCATACACATTAATCATGCAATAATTCATAATCAAATACTAGCATGCAAACATCCTAAAAAAATTAGAAGCAAAACAAAGCAAGTAAATAAATTATGCTCGGGTTGCCTCCCTAGAAGCGCTTTTTTTTTGTTCGAGTCTCGAGCATGACTCTACCCTTATTTAACGGATATAGGGGAGGTTTTCCCTACATTTAAGATTAAGTACGGGTGATAGTAGTGATACACACCCTTAGGGTGGAAATTTGCCACGTGAGGAGAGGGTGATGGGTGATACTTATGCTCAAAGGGGTGTACTTCTTTCATTGTAACCTTACCTAATTCTATTGGTGTAGCGGGTGAATCAAGTCTTTCTCCTAGAAAGGGATCATCTTCTATCAACTTCAAGAGATTCTTATTTAAGGATCCATCTTGACCTAATAAACCAGGTTTAAACCCATAATGTTTCTTGTTATCAACCATGAATGGGTGATGTAAGTGTGTAAGGTCATGGGTTACTCCTATATTATCTTCCACTATATATGGCTTAGAGTCTACTACCTTTATCTTAACATTACCCGGACTACATGGTTTGATGGGTGAATTGGGTCCTAATTCAATTCCTAAATTCACATCTAAAGACGGAAAATTGGGTAAGGTTTTTGGTTGAGGCTCTGGTTCATCAAAACTAGGAACTTCCGTAGAACTAAGAGAAAGGTCATCACTACAAGTATTAAAACCTATTCCCTCTAGTTGTGTTTGGTCCAAAGGTTCTACACCCATTGGGGTTCCTATAGTCTCTTCTACTTTTTCCAGGTAAGTTATAGGCGGTGTGTATTCCTCACATGATGGTAGGGCTTGTGGGCTTGGATTTTTCACCTCATTTTCCATTATATCTAGATCACCTATATATTCACTATGTGTTTTAGTATGATCTAACCCAAATACACTCATAAGTATCTCAAAACCTTCTTTAGCCATTTCAAATTCTTGGCCTGATTTAAAAAAATCGTTTTCAAAAACTTGATCACTATGTTCTATTTTCTTAAAGGATTCCTCATGTGTGTCATATGTTTTTTTGAAATCTATCTCACGCATGCAACTAAGTAGTTCAACTCTAACCATCTCACAATCTTTTTCGGGCTTAGGTTCCATGTTCTTAAAAACTAGGTCTTTTTGTTCACGGTGCCTAAAGATCGGATAAATCCTCCTTATCTTTTTCCTCAAGTTGTGATATAGACAAGCCTATGATTTCATTCAACTTATGGGTTACGCTTAGGAAGCTTTTCTCAAAAAAATTCCAAAGGGTCTCACTAAACGGAGTTGATCCTAACAATGATTGTTGAATAGAAGCCACACAAGCACAAAATTCATCAAAGCCATCTAACTTTACACCCATCTCCTCTTGGATATCTTTAAGATCACTCACAAATTCACTAGAATAATAAGAAGCAATTCTATCTGTGAAATACAATTTTTCCTCATTTGTTAGTGATTTAAATGCAACTTCACTTGCCATAGTGACAAATAAAAAGGGTTTTACGAACAAAAATACAAACAAGGGGGATACACTACAAGAAAGCTAAGAAAAAAGCTCACTTGATAGGAATCAAGTGAGTAGACCTAATCGAGATAGAAAACTAACTAGCTATTCTATTCCCCGGCAGCGGCGCCAAAAACTTGATGCCTAGGTTAGGGGTCGAAAGACTTCCTTTTCAACGAGCAAGCTTTACAACCCATTAGGCAGTGTACCTAATCATTGCAGTGTAGTATGGGTAAGCCCAGAGGGTTGATCATTCTCTAAGGGAATAGAGATGCTAGTAGAGATGTATGACAAGAAGGTGAGATTGAGGGTGATTCTTTTTAGCCTTTTTTTTATAATTTTTAGGAAAACAAGTAAATCTCGGGGTATAGGAGTAGGGGGTGGTACTTCTACCAATTTTAACTACTTAACTAATGAAAAGAAGAAGATACGCTATGGATTGATTTGTGTGTTCTTACGATAATTAAAAGTGTGTTTACTTAGATGTTCTTACTCCCTAGTTATCTCTTATTGGTCAGTTGAATTGTCACATCCTCATCTTAATTGGTGCGTTGTATTTCATGTGGTCTTAGGGGGTGCCTAATTCCCTAGTTCTATGAATCATAACTCTCCTCTAGACTATCCGGGATCGCCAAGTACTGTAGTATCTCCCTCGAATACTATATTATCCTGAAGCTACAACTCACGCAATAAACACGACGATGGTTCAAGTGCACTCTCAAACTTTGTACTATTTAGGACGTTCAAACTCGCAACAATTAAAGAAGAAGCCAGTTTTCCTTACTCTAGCGACTACCAATAAAAACAAGAGACAATATAACAATAATCAACAACTAGGTTTCATAGATCTAAGCAAACACAATAGTAATTTAGCTACTCATGATAGATAAGTATGCACATATACAAACAATTGAACATAGGATAAACATGGTGATATAATGGATTAACAAACTTATCTTTAGGTGTAAAGAAGGGTTTGGAACCCTAAAATACTGTCCAAGTTGGACTATTAACGAACTAGGATTTGCTCTAAAAATACTACTCTCTAAATGTAGAAAAATCGAATTCTATATATAGATTTACAAATGCGACGGCCTTTTCTTTGGTGACACCGTCTGGTCGTCGTCATTAGGGTATCGTTTGGGCCAAGTCCGTTGGGACGGCGTCATGTGAAGAAGTGTGACACCGTCTGACTTCAGTAGGGACGTCGTCTTGAATTGGGTCTTGGTCGTCTGTGTAAAAGAAAGAGTGACGCCTTCAAGAAATAAAGCGTGACACCGTCATGTTGTAGAACCAAAATCACGTCTGTCCCGTCACTTGAAATTTAATTAGACAACCTCCTTAGCGAAGACGTTGCCCTTTGGGTTGGGACGCCGTCAGGTGTAGAATTCAACCTTGTTTCTTGACTTTGCCGTTTTCTTCATGTTTTCGCTCCTTTTCATCCAAAAGTGTTTGATTCCAGCATTTTGTTTCCAAAAGACCTAAAATGTGAAAAGGTACGATTTTAAGTAGTAACGGATATAAAATGTATCGATTTATGGCTTAAATGACCCCATAAAAACGTATGTTTTAAATCCTTATCAAATACATATATCCTGGAAGCTGCTTGCCTTCTCTTAGCGGAGTAACATCAACCATGGTTGCATTATCTAGGCTATGGCTCTGGTAAGCATCAATTAGATTCTGTATTTACTTTTCATGTCATTTGAACGCTCACCAGAATGGTTAAAATCACAGTATTGAGCATGTGGAAAACATAAGGATACATTATTATCAGACACTTAGATATTGGAGGACTAACTTCTTGGAAAGACAAAGGTAAAAAGTGACTATTGTAAATATGCATTTTAATACAAACATGACTTGTTGCATTCGCTGATTGGGTGGTGATCTATTGTAGCAAATTCCTTGCTTTGGGTTTCGACCAAAAATTCATTTGTACTTGGGAGTATTACTTTGATTACTGTGCTGCTGGTTTTAAGACCCATACACTTGGGGACTGACAGGTAAATTTTCTGCAATTATCACCACATATATTTTTTGCCTAAAGTATGAAAAGGTGTCCACTGTTTACCTCTAGTAAGATGATATTAACATAGGCTAAGTGGGTAGGCACACCATTAACTTAGTATTTACACACCATTTATTTTAACTTCACATGCTTTTACTCTTCCAACTCCCACTTTGACTTCACGTGCTTTTTCTTTTCCTATTCCCAAAATAAATTTACACCAAAACACTCTCTCACCCATTAAACCCTCAATCATCATCTTCCTTCTCAATGATTCTCAAAATAAATTTACATAAACACATTAAACCCGAGTTTTTTTTTCATAAATCCGAGTTTTTTTTTCATAAATCCGAGTTTTTTTTCTTGCCTTTTTTTAATCATAAATCTGACGTTTTTTTCTTTGTTACAAATCAGAGTTTTTTTTAAGTTTTTGTAAATGTAATTTGTTTTCTTGATCTGTTGTAGTTCTCAAAACGCTAGGAATCCGCTTTTGCTTTAGAACATCCTTACGCTTGGAAGCGGCCAGTGGGGTGGTTGTTCGGTTGCTTTCCGGCGACAGTGGGAGTTGGCTTAGCCACCGACTGTGGTGTTTTCTTTGGTGGTGCGGCGGTTGTGATGGTGTTGGTCGGATTTTGGTTATGGTGGTTGTTTTGTATGGTGATGAATGAGTAATAGATGTAGAGATTGATAAGGATGGAGAGGTTTATGATGAGAGAGAATATGAGTGTAACATGCACAGCTTTTGCAGATTTTTTAGAATTAGAAAACAAAAAAAAATGTTACATGGAAAAATGTGGCAGAACAAAATGTATCTTTGGTGTGTAAACCAGAGAACCCATTAACATATGTAACTATTCTACTTATTTAGCCTTAAAAGGAACTCAATAGTAATTGCAAAAATCTGAGAAATAAACATTAAACATAAAAACCTGATAGATCTTTACTCAATTTATGCAATTAAATTTCTTTTAAAAGCTAGAACCAAGTCCAATGGTTAAGAACTCAGGTTCACAAAGAATGATGCTTTTGGGAGATTATTGTAGATACAGTAGCTCAAATAAAGAACCATGTGAAATAATTCCAATACTAATGGTGTAGAACTGTTCCTATCTGCCTTTACTAAATAAAGCTGGTCAGATAAAACAATTTTGTACCTTGAATAATATTGTACTTCAAACTTTATGTGTAGAACATCCACCTGTTATAACTTAATATATAACTTAATATATGTAGATTGGCTATCAAGGGATGATCATGTTCTATATGATATACCCTTAATCAATTTCATTATGTTAAATGCAAAGGGTATATCAAAATTAAATTTTCCGTCCTACAATATGCATTTTAGGTGACTGTAAATGTTGCAACATTCTGTCATGGAAGCTGGAATTCAGTGCATTTTAATGGGACTTTTCTTAATATCTTTGTTCAAATATTAGATGGATTTTATTATAATGGAGGTACAAACGATTGCAAGAAGACAACGCACAAATGAGATCACGATTTGAAAGAGAGATGCAAGTTTAGTTACAACGACAATTAGAGCGTCAAGTGCAAGAACATATGCAACAACAAGAATTGTAGGCGAATGCTTAGCTCGTGAACAAGCTCAAGAGAGAGAGAATGGCAACATATGATGAATGATATTAACTTGGTGTTGAAGAAGTTAACTGATTCACGCCCTCTCCTTTAGGTGAATAATGTCATATCATTTTGAATATTTAGATTATAATCTATTTTCATCTTGAATGTTTTAAATGTTTCGAATTTTATTTTGATTTAACTACAACTTTTGTGATTTTCATGTTAAATCTCCGTAATGGATTTATTTAATTTTGAATTATCCATTTTATTTATTAGCTCTTTTTAGTTATTTTAGATGCATGATTACATGCGAGCTTTAGTGAGTGAAGCTATTTGTATTTTTCTGACGGAATTGTGACCCTTTATCGACTACAAATTACTGACGGGTTTCCGACAGACTTATATCCGACAAAAAATTTACCGACAGACTTCCGACGGGGAAGTTACCGACAGTGTCTGACACATTTTCCAAGTCGGTGTTTCCAGCAGATTTCCGACGGATAGTGATTACCGACCATGAATCGTCGACGGCCTTTTTTCGTCACAAATCTGTTGGAAACAACTATTACCGACGGAAAAATATGTCGAAAGATCTGTTGTGTAGTAGTGTGTGTGTACTCTAGCAATGCTAAAACTATATACGCTAGCACTATACTTCGTGAAATAGGGAGAAATGTACTCTGAGTTGTGGGAAATATATCACATTTATATTTAGCGACCGGTAACCCTTTACTAAAAATAATATCACACATTTAAAATAAAAAAAAAGAAATATTTTCATTAAACATGTTGTGAACAAGAATTGAGGGAATGAAAAATATTCTTCAATTGATTCATAATGTCAGAGATACATGGGGTATATATAAGATAAATTGTAGGGTAAAAACCCTAATTGCTAATTGGTCCATGGGCCTCTTATGGACTATATGGACATCCACTAATAATTATCCATAACACTCCCTCTTGGATGTCCATACTATTAATACGCTTTAGAAATCTTTGCCTCATTAAAAACCTTATCAGGAAAACCCAGTGGGACAAAACCATGACTAAGGACAAAAAGAGTGCAGCGCGTATTGTCTCCCTCTGATGACTATATCACTTGAGCTCTTTGAGTCGTCGCATTCCAATGTTGTAACTTAGTTTGATGTAGGAAGTGCCTTGGTAAATAGATCCGCCAAATTGTCGCTTGAAAGAACTTATTAATATCACCATCTTTCTGTAAGTCATGAGTGAAGAAGAATTTTGGTAAAATATGTTTCGTCCTATCGCCCTTGATATAACCTTCGTTAAGTTGAGCAATGCATGTTGCGTTATCTTCATGCAAAATTGTTGGTGCCTACTTGAAGAATTTCCACATGATTTACGTATGTGTTGTATCATACTTCTTAGCAAAACACATTCTCGACTTGCTTCTTGTATCGCTAGAATTTCTGCATGGTTGGATGAAATCGCTGAGATCGTCTGCTTAACTGAACGCCATGAATTTTCGGTTTCTCCACTTGTAAATGCATATTCGGTTTAAGATCGACCATTGTGATGGTCATACATTATGGAAGGTATGTAATCTTCTAATATACCTCAAATACCTCTAATCAGTATCCTATAAGATATGGACATCCATATTATACTTATCAATAACACTCCCCTTTGGATGTCCATTTGAGGATTATGTCTTGTTAAAACCTTACTAGACAAAACCCAGTGGGACAAAAATCTAGTGAAGGAAAAAAAAATACATAATTCCTTTATACGCTCGAGGATGTTGCCTCATTAAAAACCTTGCCGGAAAACCCTATGGGGACAAAACCATGGTCAAGGGAAAAAGAGTGCAACGCGTATCTTCTCTCCCCTTGATGATCACATCACTTAAATCTCTTAGTTGGTGCAATCCAATATAATAAACCAACTTCTTTAATGTCAATATAGTAGGTGTCTTGATAGAATATATATTTGATTCTCATATAAACAAGTGTTCTCCACTTAACCTTCACATATCAAGAAGGATTAAACTTATGTCATACCTATCATTATACGAGTACATCCTCGTACTTCACAAGGTATATAGTATCAACGAATGCAAAGTAAATGATACATTATTTCATTTATGACCACTAGTGAGGACAATCAATGTTTATAACTATGACACCCATAAATCAATATTGTGATCATCATCTTTATAAGTAAAGGGGTCTTTCTGCATCAATTGACCTCATGAACGTGAGCGTCGTTTATCCATATAAAGATATATACAATCTTTCTTTAACTTTCATTATGAACAATGATTTCATCTTTAAGATGTTTAATTCATAAAACAAGACAAAACTTTGTATTTCATTACAAAGTATTCAACCGTCTTGAAAATCTCCTCACGAGTTCCATTCACATTTACCTCATCAAACCATATGTAACTTATACCATATTCAAATACAAATATCTTTAAAACTAACATGGGTAAATTTTGTTATTTCAGTGGCTCATTTTTAACCAATATCATATTTCCTTTCACCTATATAGTGATTTATTCAACTTGATCAAGTGTTATTCTTGAAAACTTTCTTATATGTTTTCAGCATTTTAAATCACGAGACATGCTTCATGCATTTTATATCCCTCATGGAATCTCAACTTCAAATGAGCTCTATTCATTTTCTTTTAGACGCATATCAATTATTTTACACATTGCCAGACTTATACAACATTAAAATACATTATTGGATCCACCACATGTGAACATGCATCTGCATGATCATTTATAAGTCTTTGAGAAATGCGTGTGTGCCATCACTTATAACTTAAGCATAATTTAATTTTGATTTATCATAAAGACAGTTGCATATCCAATAAGTTTACATATTCATTTGTATGGACTTTAAGTCCCAGTAACCATGTCTCATTACAAGAGACTTCACTCTTTTCATTACTTCTTTGCGTCTTTACATCTTTTGGCCATTCATTATACATCTGCATTTCATGCAGGTATCCATGGTCCTCACCATGATTATAGCGCTATCTTACTTATTTACATAATCATTACCATATGTATTATTGTATACAATATCACCATCGACGTCGATTCATTTATATTATCGATTCCACACTTTACTATAAATTGCATTATATCCTTTATTGACATCTCATAACTTTTCACGTACCCGGGGTTTTTCAATTACGTTCATGTCTAGTGTCTCTTTTGGAGACTATCATGGGGTCTTTAGTACCTCGATTTGACCATCTTAATTTTCTTGCTCCATTTTATTTATTCATTCGAGGAATTTATTTGGAATCGATTAGTCTATCACGTTGCAGACGTGCCATAGACTTACTACCAATCATTGGTTTTCATTTTTGGGACATACATTATAATTGGAGCACTAGCAGCGTATATATGATCTAGTCACTTCTTTAAGTCACTAAACATGTCTGGCAATTACTAGATCTGGAATGTAAATTGTCCTTTTAAGTTCATATTCATTGGTCTGAGGATCAACATTTATATTATAATTAATTCCATATCTCTCGCTGCTCATTCTTCCCCCTGAATGAATTACCAATTACAACATCTCATTGTTGTGCGTTGTGGTGGATTTACAAGAAACATATATCGCACATTTACAAAATTCTTATATGGGAAACATATGGTTCGTGACCATAAACCATTTTATTGGGGAGTATTTGTTAATCTTCTTGGTATGATGCGAATTCATATTTTATAACATGCCCCATAATCTAAGATTTTGTTCTCATAATTATTGGCTTTGCAATCAACTGAAGGCGTTTTATAAGCGTTTCAACAAAAGCAATTTGCGTATGAACATGGGCTACTTTTAAGTTCAACACTTATTCCAATAATCACCCAACATATGAAAGTATTCACCACCATTTCCAAAGATACAATTTGGAAAAACCATGCTCGCATTTTATAAGACGAGCCATTAATCATGCTAACCTTTAGTTGCATCTTTGATGATCATTTTGACGATGCATCGATTTTAAAACTCAAAATGATCCACATGGCAGATGTATAGGCCTACATACATCCCCGTTATATTCTTTCCAAAACTTCATAGGACAAAGTCTTTACTTTAATTTGGTGGTGATAAATGAACACAGTACTTCCATCGAGAACAATAAAAATATTGAAATCACCTTTGAAGAACCCATGGTTCTTTTATGTGTGTCGCATCATCAATGACTCGGGATGGTCCAACCGGTCATGCCAATAAATATAACAATCTTGGCTCATAAATTTATACTTTATGACCACACGTGCTTTAATTGCACCTTTTTCATCAAATAAAAGTCAAATAATATGAAGAGCTCATTTTTTCGATTAACTCTTTTATGTCTTTCGCACACATTTTAATATATTATTCACATTATCCTATAACATTATCAAGTAATAAAACACAATTTATTCTAATAAAGTATATATGTCATTAATCAAGTGTATTACACGCAAACAAATATTATCAGATAAGTGAGATCACTACAGTTTTCAATCAATCAAATATCATTCTCATTCACTAAATTCTCTTTTGATTAGTTGACACAAGAAGGTCTATGTTGGGACAATTTAAAATGAAAATGGGGAGTAATAAGGAACAATATGGTGTCAAAAATTACGAGATAGCATAAACATTGCTTCTCTTACATAAAATACATGGTATAACGTTTTTCGACAAAGTATCCACATGAATAAGAAAAAAAAAAAAACAATTCAATCTATAAATAAACATGATAATAAGTGTATTCATCATCCGACATGAGTAAACTACATATTTTAGTGAAGGTTCAGTTACAAGAGATTTACGTGGACACTTGTGTATACCATGTCAAATTAAGGTGTTTTAGAACACAAAGTTGTAAGGACCCTTGTGACATGCATATAGCATACAAACATTAAAGTGTAAGACATAAAAATAGTTTAGGCAGATTAAACACATACTAGATGCTTTAAATAAGTTACCTGACTAATAAGCGAATTCATAAGACAAGGTTTATACCGTAATCAAACTTAATGAAGATACATCACAATATTAAACGATAATTAAACTTAATAAAGATACATCAAAATATCACATGCATGTCTATCAAATAATGTACGGTAAGCTAATTTAGAACATCTAACCTTCAAGACGTGTGAATGCTTTTAGTAATACGTGGGATAAACTCAAATAATGCAAAATTGGATTGCAATAAAAGGGTGTTGGCAAAGTATACAAGGTATATTAAATAGAGGTTAGATGCTAATTGTTATTAGACTTTCACAAAATAAACAAATTCAAGATCACATGTAAACATGTAATGCATAGGTATATGAGTATATCAGAAAATATAAACTCTAGTTATGTAACACTTGGTATCACACTATCACGGTAACAAGCATGTAGCCAGTTATAATTCATTCTATATTAACAAAATTAAATAAAGGTTTTGGCTTTAAATATTGTCGACTAATAATCAAACTCAAAATAAAAATAGCAATATATATTTAAAATTATTGCAAAACCGAGACATAATATACATGCATAAATATGAATCTCAAACATAAAAGCGACATCTCATCCATGTTTTGTCCTTCACTTTATTTAAAGCCAATTATAATGATCGAGTATACTACAAGTCTACAACAATATCAAAGTTAATATATATGCACATGTGCTATGAAACCTTGAATTAATAATAAAACCTATAGGGAACATGAATATACAAATACAAATCTTACTGATGCATAAAATTATATACACATAAACTAGTAAATAAGTTTAAACGATGCAAATATGCAATAGTCTTAGAGCAAAACTAAATACAATATTTCAGGTACCCAAATTTTACAGCTTGTCATCGTTTTAGTGTTAATGTTTACGTTTCTAAAAACTTGAATCCGACTAACAGGTAAGAGACGTTATCTGCTGCTAAAAATAAATTATCTAGTAACAAACAAACAATAGTCTTCTGTTTAGACTCATTCATTTATTTTAATCAATAACCAAATAAGAAAACAAAAAAAAGATGTGCATAAGATGACAAATAGACCGGGTGAACAGAGAAACCATTTGGATTAGCAACGAGGCAATTTTATTTATTTATATATTTTGAATAGGTTCATGTATTGCAACCTATCGGAATATGTATTCGAATTATAGGAATCAAAACAAAATAGTAATGAAGTTCAAGAAGATACAACAAAGCAGAATGCTATGCCACACTTCCAAGTATCAATACAAAACAAATAGAAAACCTAAACAGACACTTGTATTGATTTATATAGTGATATGTTACTTTGAAAACAAACTAAGCAATAAACAAATCAAATAGAAGCATACGGCAAATAAATATATGGTGAAAACACTATCACATAAGTCTACATGTTACTGAATATATTATGTTGATTTAATGGTACATTAGTTTATCTATATATAAAGTGACGAAGGCATACGGCATGGTATAATAATACGAACACTATTAAGAAAAAGGACGAAGACATACCACTGGTAATCGGGAGAAAGAAAATGAATATAGAGCGTGCTGATAACGTGTTGTGAACAAGAATTGAGGGAATGAAAAATATTCTTCAATTGATTCATAATGTCAGAGATACATGGGGTATATATAAGATAAATTGTAGGGTAAAAACCCTAATTGCTAATTGGTCCATGGGCCTCTTATGGACTATATGGACATCCACTAATAATTATCCATAACAAAACATTACTTTTGTCGTTGGAGACAATATTTCGCCAGTTTACTCAGTTTTCACTTTTCTTTTTCAAATTCGTTTTCCAAAAATGAAAATTTAACAGTAGCATGTTGTTCCTTTCTTTTTTTGGAAAGGGCATATGGTTCCTTTCTTGTACAATGAAAACATGTGTGTAGAATGAAGGGTATACTATAACGTTGTCAAACATCTTTCAGGTGACATTATAAATAAAATCATTAAATATGATTAAGGTTTAAGACCTCTCAGGTGACATTTTTTATTCATTTTATCTTATCAAGTGCTCTATTGCAATTCTCTGCTGGTCCGGCATCGAACATATGTACTCTTAAATTTTAGGTTTTGGTTTCTTAAAGCTTTTTTTAAGTACTATTTCTAAACTACAAATTGAAACTTAACACCAATAAACTTGAGATTAACGAACCGTTTTTTTATTTAGTAACCATGATTTTCAATATTTCGGTTAGTTAGTTCAAGCGCATTGATGTCGCCTCCGGACAAACTCAACCTGGCTGATCGGCCCTCCCTTCGGGAAGAAGTTGGCGAGGCCACTTAAAAGTTGTTTGCACAATAAAAATAAAAAATTAATGATAAGGTTACAACAAAGATATAAACAAATAAATATTTTAATCTATACGCGATATACACTTTAACAGAGTACTAATCGACTATTTGCAAGTTAGAAGCTAGATGGCTAGATGCTAAGTTAGCCAAAGTTGCAAGCAAATTATTTATTCTCTAAACTTAGATGTGGGCTACTTTTGGTTCCTTATATATTGAGCACCTTAAGGATTCTTCAATCTTCATATGACTCCACCATTTCAAGCAAGCTATTCAAACTATGTCTTCAATAGCCCAACAAAGGTATCCATATCCGCCTCTTTCTCCCTCTCCCATGCACACATATATATACACACATTCATGGTAATTTGTAGAGGCTTTCATGGTGTCACCAAGCCGTTAAGCCCTAGTTATCAATGAAGTCTATCTCGTAATTTAAGTGATTATGTCTTTATGTTCATATATAAAGTCGTCTAATGATGCATATGCATATATGAGATATCATATATCAAAGTTGTTTGTGATTGCTTTTTTTTTTTTTTTTTTTTTTCTCCTTGTCAGCTTTTTCTAAAGCGGAAAATCATTTTTATCATCTAAACATTCCTTGCTTTTCTTAAAAAAAAAAAGCAGAAAATTAGCTTTTCATAAGCATGTTAGAAGCTGCTTATTTCGTGTTACTTATTTGAGATTTAATTAAAATGAATTTATACTCTCATATTTAACCTAAAACCATTACAGTAATAAATGAGATTGATGAAAATTATATATTAAATTATTTTTACAAATATATTGCGCTTTTTATAAAATAAGCATATTCAAACGCCGATTCCAATAGTACTTTTCTTATAAGTACTTATTTTTAAGCACAAGCACAAGCACAAGCACAAGCAGAAAAAATAAACAATCCCAAACACCTACAGTACATACATTAATCATTGTTAGATAACAATGAATAGGATTCATATCATGCTAGCATTGTGAGTTTATTAATTGACGCACCCAATATCTAAGGAGCATGGCCGGATTTGAGCATGTGCAAGGTGCTCAATCGCACAGGCCCCCATTTTTTGAGGGCCTCCAAATTCTGAAAATTAGAGATTAAATAGACTGAGTTTGGGTTGATTTAAGTGTATTAAATGATGTTTATAATGGAGAATATAATTTTTATGTGCTCATGATTTACTTGTTGAAGGTAAAAAACCAGAGCTTTAATGGGGTTATATATTTGAATAGGGAAGATGAGAGTGTGCTATTTTATCACTGGGTCAAGATACAACTCTTTTTTTACATCTTATAGCCCTAGTGATATGCAATGTTTTATTTTAACCCTTTTAATTTGTGTGCTTGACAAATCCAACCTAAATTGATAGATATGTAATTCAAAATACTACAAACTTAACATCTTACTGATATGAACTTTATCAATTATTCATTTACTTCATATAGTTAAAAACGAGACATATTTTGCCCACTTATTTTTATAACTAAGTGGATTATCCTAAATAACGTAAAAGATATAAGGTAGTATAAAACGTCGAGAAAGAAATGCACAATCTTCTATTGTTATCGTAACATATATCTAAAATATAATACATAATCAAAAAAAGCTCAATCATTTTTATTGTATTAAAAGTTCAGTGATTAAGGGCATACTTAGTAATTTTGGCACAGGGCCTTCAAAATCCACTGGACGGCCCTGCTAAGGAGCTAATGCAACAACTATACCCGAACCCAACAAAATATATGTATAACAAGAATTTGAATATATATTAGATAGTAATTTCAACTCAACGTAGCTAAAAAAACTTGTAGAATAATCATACTTGCATGCAATTATTAAATATAATTATTAGTTGTACTTATATATAATTTAATTAGTTCATGGACATTAAAACTAGTTGAAGTATAAGACGGCACGCTAATGTAACTAATTCAGATTTTAGATGCATATAGATTCCTTTTTGTGTGTGTGTGTGTGTGTGTGTGTGAAAGTGAAGTATATTATAGATAGAACCCAGAATTGTACATAATCTGTCAAACACAATACAAACATGCCCATATATGTTTGACCTCACATTCCATCTTCTCTCAACTGTTGGCCCAAATTTACGGATCTTTAATCAACGATATACCAAAATATGAAATAATCTCTATTTTCTATATATATGTCATCATTGTAATCGATACATGTTCTACTCTATTTATACAAAGTGAAACGGTACATAGTGAACCGTTGTGATGGTTCAAGATATGGCAGTTATGTTTGTAACTGTCATATAACCGTTTTGCGCTATTTGGCAGATTATTTCAGCGAGTTGACTTTTCCATGTTGACTTTGACTTTCGTTGACCGGGTCGTTTGTGGTTGTTGACTGGTCGATTGGGTATTCGATGGGTCGATTGGGATTAACCCAATATTCTCCCCTTAATCACAATCATGCGACGTAGATCTTTAAGTCTTTTGTAGTCGTCTCACATAACTCCATTTTGCTTCTTCTGCATTCTCTGCATTTTCGCATTCTCTGCGGTTTCTGCAATCTCTGCGGTTTCTGCAATCTCTGCTGTTACTGCAATCTCTGCTGTTTCTGCACTCTCTGCACTCTTTCTTTGTTTCTGCACTCTCTGCTGTTTTTGCAATCTCTGTTGTTACTGCAATCTCTGCTGTTTCTCATTGTATCATTTCTCTTCAGTTATAGCCGCCATAAGTAATGTTGGCTCTAAGTCTTCTTCAATAAAATTGGAGTGTTCTCTGACTTGATTCTTGCGTTTATTTTGACATTCATATGCATAATGTCCAAGTTTGTGACATCGGTAGCATGTGACTTGAGATTTGTCTCTTGTATCTTCTTCAAAAGACTCTTGTTCTTCCCTTTTAGATTGATAATTGTTCTTGTCTTGTTCTCGGCCTCGAGACTGGTTAAATCTTCCCTGACTATATTCTCTAAAACGTTTTCCTTGTCCTTTATGTCGTGTGAACATCAAAGTCTCTTGATTGTTCACTTGTTTATCCTTCTTAAACTTAATCCTTTCTTCATAGGTCTTAAGTCTTCCAATTGCTTCTTCCATAGTCATTTCACTTAGGTCGGAATATTGTTCTATAGATGCGACTATTTGTAGATACCTATCGGGTACAGCATTTTGTAGTTTCCGTACTAAGGTTTCATCTTCTATGGTGTGTCCTAGACTAGCGGCTTTGTTTACGAGAGTTGTAAGTTTTGTAGCAAAGGTGTCGATTGTCTCGTCTTCCTTCATTTGTAACATCTCAAAATCAGATTTGAGTGTTTGTAGTCTTGCTTGTTGAACTCTGTCTTCGCCAACGTGTCTAGTTTTCAAAGCATTCCAAATGTCCTTTGCGGTTTTGTGTTTTGTTATTTGAAGTAATTGTTCCTCGGGTAAAGCTTGATAAAGGAAAGCAATAGAAATTTTCTCTTTTTTCTTATCGGGTTGAGTCGATTCAGTCGGCTCTATTATTTCCCATAAACCATTCGCTTCGAGAATGATTTGTATTCGAATTGCCCATAATGAGTAATTCGCGGGCTTTAGGATTGGGCATTGAAATTGAGTTGTACTATTTGTAAAATTAGTACTAGGTTCCTTATTTCCACCTTCTTTCGTCATATCTTAAAGATATTGACAATAAATCTCCAAGAGAATTTTAACACGAAGCGTGTTTCAAAAAAATTCTTATAAAGTGAGCTCTAATGTTTTATATTCCTCAAAGGTGTATAAAACTTTTATAGGAATAGTTTTGAAAGACTATCCTAAGGAGATTTTTTTAAAGACTTAAATGAAATATCCTAAGGTTAATTACTCCTTAAAAGTTATTTCTAATATAATAAGCAGTGTAATCACTAGGTTATTATATCTAAAATTTTGATGAATTACTAAATTTGTAATATAAAGTAACTTATCAAACAATAATAATATATATCTAAAATGAAGAATATATACTATATAAAAATGAAATAGTGGTGTTATAAAAATTTTGAAACCTGAATAGGCTGATGGTCTAACCCGATGTCCTTAAATTAATAACAATCCTTTTTGTTTGCAGCCCTCTTAAAAGTATTGGTGAGCCTTTTTTTTTGGTATTTACTTATCCCCTTTTGAGATAAGATATGCGCTGCCCTTTATGTTTCTTTATATCTCTTGTTATTGAGATAAAAAAAAACAAACGTATCCTTTTAGACTGAGTTCGTCTCTCTCTCTCTCCCTTTTCTGGGTATGAATCCGCTTTCTCTTCTTCTCCAAATCTTTATGGTCACCGCCTGTGATAAGGGTTGAGTGGCCTTCTTCTTCTCCGGTACGTGGTGATCTTTGCGAACACCAGATCCCTTCAATCAAAATTTTAGGGTTTCGTTGATTTTGGGGTTTTTAATCCGTGAGTGATATGAAAAGATTGGAGACTTAATTAAGTCAATTGGTGGCTTAATTAACGTTATAGGGCTTGATTCTTGGTTCGGAACAGGTGTGTTTGTTCTTAATTTTGAATCTTTAATTTCTGCCCTGATTGATGACTTCGTTTAGTTTTGTTTGAATCAATTTGTAAACGGTTTAATCCGTTTCTGATCCTATGTGGATAAAAGAATCAGTTTCGATGAAAAAATTGCAAATAAGTTTGTTGCCGGGTTGGAGTAATCACTTGTGTGATTGTTCCCCTTGATGTGACAAACGTATAGACCACAAAAAATGATAATCTTTGATTTGTGTTCAGATTGTTTTGCAAAATTTTTTTTTATCGAGGCTTTTTTTCTGGGTTCTAATTGATTCTGAAAAAACTTAAAACGAAAAATGGTATATGATGATTTTGGCTTTGATACCAATTGTTGGCCCAAATTTACGGATCTTTAATCAACGATATACCAAAATATGAAATAATCTCTATTTTCTATATATATGTCATCATTGTAATCGATACATGTTCTACTCTATTTATACAAAGTGAAACGGTACATAGTGAACCGTTGTGATGGTTCAAGATATGGTAGTTATGTTTGTAACTGTCATATAATCGTTTTGTAACTGCTATTTGGCAGTTATTTCCAGCGAGTTGACTTTTCCATGTTGACTTTGACTTTTGTTGACCGGGTCGTTTGTGGGTGTTGACTGGGTCGATTGGGTATTCTGATGGGTCGATTGGGATTAACCCAATATCAACTTCCTTTACTACCACTGATTCTTTAACTTGCACATTGAATCTTGATACACACATATATCTAAATATTTTGTAATTCGTTCAAATGTATGGTGTAATGTTTTGCTAATTTTACAACAGAAAGAAGTACTTAAACCCCGTGGATATGGAGATGTCTGAAAGTCATGATATAAGCATTGGAATCCCAGGTAATTGTGAAGTTAAATGCACTTTAGTAAAGTACTCCATAACTCATACATATGCAAAGACATAACTTTATCTTTTTAACTATTTTTACCTTTACATGGGACGTTTGAGTTATCTTAGAATAAGATGAAATAATGTTTAATGTTGGAATTCTCAAATGAGGGTCGTGTTTTTTTGGTTTTAACAGAATTACGATCATATTTTGCTGTGATTTTTTATTCTGTAGATTTGTTATATATTTGATTGTCGAACATATGGGGGTTCAGGTAACCTATTTTGAAGATTTTACTAGTTATTATGTTGAAAATAGTTACAAAGCTCAATGAGTCATTGTGGCACCTTATATGAACTTATTTCATAAGAAATGAACGTTTTGTGTGAATCAGTCAGTCATATTGAATCCTTATATATGGGAATTCACTAAACACGCTCATGATGTTTAATTTAGACGTTCAATCTATTTGAGCTAAGCTCGAGCAAACTAAAGAATGCATTTAAAAAAAAAAAAAAAAAAAAAAAGTCGACCAATCATCGGCTCCACTGCTTTGTAGCCCTTTAGATAGAGCCTCCAAAAGTTTAAGGCTTTAAAATTCAAAGGCTTAAACTCAGCGCTAGCTCTACAAAATCATAGTCTCATAACCAAGCAGTGTACCTCTACGGTGATTAATTTGTTATATGATCATATATATTTATTTCAATTCGGTAATTGTACTTCGTTTTCTTGTATCAAATTTAAGTAGAAGTATACAACACCGATGACATAGTCCAGGAGGGGGAAGTATACAACACAAATGACATAGTCCAGGAGTGGGACGAATGCACTAAAGGCATCAACGCCATCCAACGCAAAGAAAGCAAACAAATTGAGAAATTACCAGATTTGCTCTTAAAAAGTGAAAAAGGTCTTCGAAATCGCGAGTACTACAAGCCCGTGGTGGTTTCTTTTGGCCCTTACCACCACGGACAAAAAGACCTTGCTCGAGCCGAGAAGTACAAGTACATAACACTACAAGATTATTGCAGGAACAGTGGACATGCAATAGATTTTGTATACAACAAGGTGTTGGAGGTGGTTCATGAAGCTAGAAAGTGTTATATTGATGGTTCTACATGTAACTACAATGATAAGCAATTTAATCTAATGATGTTACGTGATGGTTGTCTCATAATGCATTTCATTGAAAGTGTAGCTAGCCGGAATAAATTGTTTTTTCTAACAAACGAGCATTTGGGAGCATTAGGATTCGCTAATATTATACGTGACATGTTTCTGCTAGAGAATCAAATCCCGTTCGTTGTTCTACATGTTTTGTTGGAATTGAGGTTCCCTAATGAAGCGGAAGTAATGCTAAAAAGATTCTTCAATTACTTGAATACTCGCGACCCGTTGATGAAGAATGAAAAGAGCCTCGATATGAAACAATCTATTCATCTACTCGAGCTTTACAGGTCTTATTTCATATATCTTGATACCTCTTCGCATAAATCACTCGTTGATATTAACTATGCACTAAGAAAGCGATTGTTCGCTTCAGTAATGGACCTCAAAGATAAAGGTATTTTCGTAAAGTGCAACAAGAAAGAATCCACATCAAAGGCGGACATGAAGTTTCACTCTAATTGTTGCTCCGGTGAGCTCAAAATTGTGTCGAGAGCAGTGTCCGTTTATACAAAAGCTATGTACTTAAACATGATTGCATACGAGATGTGCCCACACATCCCTAATGACTTTAGAGTCTCGACTTACGTTGCGATAATGAAGTCACTAATTGTTAATAACGATGACGTGAAGGAGTTACAACATCGCAATATCATAATTCATCTACTTAGCAACGATGAAGAAGTGGTAAAGATGTATGATGATATCGAAGCACCAATTGTCAATGTTTACATGTTAAAAAAACTTAGAGGAGGCATGCTTTCGCACTACCATAATAAGCATAAGACGTGGGCAGCCGAGCTGTTTACGCTATACTTTAGTAGTCCATGGAAGGCGATGGCGTTGTTGGTTGCTTCTACGATATTGTTTATTGGTTTTGTGCAGACTTACTACACGATCTGGCCGCTACCAGATGACTCGAGTGGGGAAATTATTAAGCTTCTGAAACAAATTGCATACCATAACCCTCCATCAACACATCCTTGATTTGAAGTAACCACCTTCCTTGCGTAACCTATTCATATTTTGTACACGTACTATAATATCAGATCTTTTGTTACTTCAAATTTTTACCAAGTAATTATTGTTTTAAAATAAATCATTTACCAATGTATGGTATGTTTTATAATATTGACTATTGTATAACGTTTTTTTTCTTCCTTCCACTTCTTTTGAATTATTTCATGTTTGTACCTTACTTTACAATGTATCAAACGCGAATAACGAAAAGTTGTAGCTACTAAAACTACTAAAGAGCTCGTCAATTCGCAAAAGTATGTATAAGTCGTCATAACGGTCCAAAACAACATTCACATGGCTCGTCCCTTCTTCTACTAGCAAACTTTTAAATCAGCATAAACAACAAGATGAAGAACTAATCTCATGGTTAAAGTCATAAATCTATACAACATGTAATAAAGAGAGCACTTTCACTCTACAAAAACTTAAAATTAAAATATATAAATAATAGAGTTTTTGGTACAAACCAACTAAACACATATTTCACAATCAAAAAATTAAAGAATACATAATTAAATGCACTCAAAAACTTAAAAGAAAGATATACAACCGATAGAGCTCTTGATACAAACCAATTAAACACACATATATGGTAGAAGTATAAACTAACTAAACAAACTACTTAATTTTATTTTTAAGACACTCTTAAAATAAAAAATACATGTTATTTAGTTATTATACACATTGTACAAACTAACTAAAGACACAAAGCTTTATACAATTTATATACTAACAAGTTGATGGTACATATGATGTTGAAAACAGAACCAGACCGGACCAACGGGTTCAACCAAAATCCGGAGTCTCCATCGGCTCGACTAGCCAATACAAGCCGTTCAAAAACGAAACGGTGAGGACCAATCAGAACTGGTAAAAACGGGTGAACTGGGTCGGACTTGGATTATATATTTTTTTCCGGTTAATCAGTTCGTCATTGTTATTTTGTTAGCGCCTGAACTTTAATTACAGGTTACCCGCCGCTACAATGTCCATTTACCCTGCTAGTGATAATAAAAAATAATAATATATCAATTAAATAAGAATAAACATTGCAAATAAACTAAATAAGCACAATAGGTAAAAAGATGAAAAACATATACAACGCTAGTTTGAATAAAGAGTTTTCTTACTTTTAACCTTAACCAACAAATAAAGACAAACTTAAAACCAAAAACCAAGCACTATTAATCATGCAAATCAATGTTCGTAACTTAGTACTCCCTCCGACCCAAAATATAAGTCCATGTTTGACTTTTCAAAGTCTTTTTCTCCTGATTTTAACTGTAATTATATTTTTTCGTGTTATATAATACTTGATGAAAAATATACCAATGAACATACATTTGAAACACAAATCCATTTATATATTTTCCATCAAGTATTATATAACACAAGAAAAAATAATTACGGTCAAAGTCTGAAGAAAAAGACTTTGAAAAATCAAACATGGACTTATATTTTGGGACGGAGGAAGTATATAACAAGCATCATTAAGTTCCTCAAATGCAATATGTGGTTACAAACACAAATTCTTGAAATGAATTGTTTATAAACGTAAAACCCTAAAAATCGTAAACCCGTACAAAGACCATTATACCCCTCAATTTAATATTGGTAAAAAACGAAGAAAAAAAAACTCATTAACCTCGTTAAATACGTTAAACACTTAACTTATTAATGATTTGTGCAAGATATTAAGGACCAACTTATACTTATGTCCACAAATGAATGTAACTCGTTATAAGACTAATTACATGTACAAGATAAGACTAATTGCATGTACAAGTTTACAAGAGCAATTAAACTAAATTAAAGACTAATGTATTTGTAATTATAGTAAATTGTTTTGATCATAAAACTTCCCCATTTTTCGGCCATTATGGACGCCCCTTCCCCCAAAATCTCGTTCCGTATTATCATCCCATTATAACTTACCATCTCATCCCAAAATAACTCAAAAAAAAAAAAAAAGAAAAAAAAAGAAGAGAAACCCAAATTCTCTCAAATTAAAGTGACGGCAAGTGGTTTATTCCTCCCTTCCAATCGAATTCAAGGCTCAATAAAATTCGAAAGGTGTTTCAAGGAGGCTGTGGGGGTAGGTGTTGGTCGTGTACCATGCAGTTCGAAGGAGTTTGCTTGGTGGGTGTCTTTGTCGTGGGGTTTAGGCCATCAGGAGGCTGGTCGTAGGGTTCTAATTCAAGGGAAGAGGCTGCTGTGGACGTGATGCATTGAAGGAGGCTGCTTGGGTTGAATTTTGTCGTGGGTTTAGGTAACAAGGTGTGTGGCTGTTCGTGTGCTTTTGGAGTCCTAGATCTCGCATCTCCTTTCATTCACGCAAGGGTATCCCTAAACTCCTTCATTCTTTTTCTGATTTGTATGTCGTGTGGGTTGTACTCCCTTGAATGCATGATATACGAAATTTACATTCACATAAAATGATAAACGTATCACATGAAATAATGAGTTATGCTCGTCGTATAAAATGAAAAGAATGAACACATGAAATCATGATCTTGACCTATAGGTATCGAAGGCAAAAATGGCCATATAACTCGTGATATAATCTGTTTTTGACCTGTATTATGCTCGACCAAATATGTGAATTGTCATTTTCGTATCAAGTTAAAACAAGAGTATTAAGGAGCGAATACATTGATCTAATATGTGACGACTAGAAAATGGATAAGTAATTTTCGTATGGTTTTGGTTATGGGTCGTATGGTGTTATCTTGGAGTATTATGTCTCAACCAAGAATGGTGTCACACTAGAAGTTTTATAGTCAAGTGATAAACGAACATAAATGGTCTAAAACGGGTACGATAATCTAAATATAAAACTAGGGTTTCGTATTATATGATTTGATAAAGTTAAAAGGTTGTTTTGAAAATTATGAAACTTGAAGGGTTATATTGTTAATATGATAACTAAAGGTGCTAAATGGGTAAAACATGTAATCTTGATATATTTACACTTTTGACCCTCTACTTTGAAATAACGACACTTTAGACCCTAAACTTGTAAAACTTGTCATAAATGACCCCTAAACTATGATAATAATGGTTTTCATCACTTTAACCTAATTTAATGTTAATTACATCATAAATGACTAAACCTATTAATTATGGAAACCTGCTAATTATGGAAACCCGCTAAATATAGAAAGTTACCTAAAATGGAAAGTTACTAAAAGTGGAAACCTGCTAAAAATGGAAAGCCATCTAAAATGGGTAATCTGATCTTAATAAGCGTTATCTAATTCATATAGGTTCCAGGCAGCGGGATTGATTCATCTTGTGACCTTAGTTTCCTATTTTGCTTGCTTTGAATAAGGTACAGATATTCTGACCTTTCTCATAAGGTTTCTCATGATCTCTTTGCATCTTTGATCTCTTGCCATTTTGTTATTGAACCTTTGTTTTGCTATTGACCCTTTGATATTGAACCTTTGACATTGAACCTTTGCTATTGAACCTGGATATTGAACCTTTGCTATTGAACTTTGATATTGAACTATTGCTATGAACCTCTGAATTGAGAACCATTGATATTGAACCTTTGATCATGAAGACTTATATATTGCTACACTTTGGACCTTTTGTATTGACCTGTCAGTTTGATACCCGAGCCATTAACTAGGCATGGGGGTTCCATGTCCGTGTCATTGATGCACCAATGGCATGACTCTAGTGTGGTTGAGTGATGCTCCACACCGTTCCTATTTTGTATTGATTATGCGCGCTTCTGATATATTGTATGGCCACTATTGTTTTGCAAGGGCGTATGGATGCATCCTAGATTTGTATTGTATTGATATTGAGATATTTTTTTGGTGATGTGGTGCGTGTGTGCAATACACCCCCTCACATTTTGGGAGCTGATCACTCCACTGGTTACTTGAGGTCTCCCCTCCTATTGGTTTGGTATTCCGAGGTCACCCCTCCGAATACAATGGCTACTATTGGATACTTGGTTGCTATTGCCACTATTGATATCGGTTTGTTTTGTTGGCTCGTGGTGGATTTCTGACAACCTTTACACTTTTGATATACATATATTGTACCTTCTGTATTCCCCAACGCACCATATTCTGTATTAATTGTCCCTTACTCAGTACCTTATGTGACTCACTCTACTACCATGCTATATTCCATTTCATTGATCTGTCATACTCTTATTCCGTTTTGGTTGACTATCAAACTCATACTTCAGACTATCATTCCATTCACGTACCGAGTTATTATATGATTATTGAATTCTTGGTTTGATTATGCTATTATATGATTTATGTGACTACCGTTTACCCTGCTACGATATGATTGATATGCGATTATATGATGCACATGTTGTCATGCTAATATCTGACTATACGTTTATCTTACTGTTATGTGACCCTTTGAATTGTCTGGTGATCATGTTTGCGTGTAATCAGTTGATTTATCTGTTTATCATGGATACCTTTGTTCAGTTATATTCATGGGCTATGATTATCCGTTAGTATTCTTATTTGCTAATTGTTGACCTGCCATGTTTATACTTCCGTTTATGATACTGTTTGATGATGTAAATTGTTCAACCTGTGTTATCTGTCTGGTTGACTTGTTTAACTTGCCATGCTATGTCCTTGTTTAGTTAGTTCTTTTAGTTTTAATGTTCGTTCTGTATTCCTACTCGTTTCATGTGGCTACCATGTTTGACTGCTATTAGTACTTCCACTGATTATGGTACTTGTTTTATTATTAACTGTGGGTTACCTGACTTGTGTGAATTCTATGCTCACTTTCTAATTGGTTGCTTCCGCTAGCTTTTAGATTTCCATTTGGCTTATATGTATTCTGATTTCCTGATTAGTTGTATGCCTGGTTATTTAGATGTGCTTATGTATGTCATCGATGCGTTAATTGCTTTGTCGTAATGACGCAAGAAAATAATTACTTAGATGAATATAATAAATAACCATTATGTGCGAATCATAATGATCAGTTATGTTTATTAAATGAGAAATAGACTCCTAAATAATAGGTGGTTATTAATTCATGTAGATTCATTGAAGAGGGAGTGACTTATGTTTGCTTTATCTCATCCGCTTCAAGGTGAGTTTTCGTGGCCCATTTTTATATATTTTCTTGGGGGAAAATGATACTCAAAGTTATTTCAAGTTTTTTTTTGCCGTGATTAAATGTTTGTTTTATTATTTTGGACAAGCTTGTGTGCGAATATAATTGCATTGGGAGCACTAGTAGTTTCTGGTCATTCTGTGTGATATTTTTGTGTGGTTCTCAGGTCATGAATTTAATCCACTTGACGTGAGAGTACTCATGTTTTAGCTCCAGCTGGTGGGCATACATGTATAACATATATATTTCGGAGATGAAGATTTGTAGATGAAGTGTGTGGTGGTTTATATGGGTGGCGACCTGACTAGCCAAATGGGTGGCGACCTGACTAGCCAAATGGGTGGTTACCTGTGTGCCCTACGCTTTATTATATCATTTACACACTTGTCCTACTTATATATCATGCACGGTAAATGGTTTTGTTAACTTAAACCTACGAGCTCACCAACATTATGTTGACGTTTTCGAGTATTATTTTCAGGTGATCGATAGTTGTACTTTGAAGGCATGCATATTGAAGTCATACATTGTTCTCGTATAAAAGACCGAGTGTCTTGGCCAAGACCTTTTTCTAAAGAATTAAATTTTATAAGATTAAGACTTATGTTTTCATTATTTTGTATTGTATAAAAATCTTTATGTAACATTATAAACTTATTTCGCAAATCAAATATGGTGTTGTTCTACTATCTTATGCGATGTTACATTTCGTTGCACCTCGTGTTTCCGATCTTAGCGGGGTGTGATAAGTACTTTGACTTTCTTCAGCACTTTGACTTTCTTCAGTACTTTGACTTTTTATATCCCAACAATCCTCCCCTAACTTGAATTCTACTTGCTTAATTTCAAGTTCCTTTGTATATGTATCTTTAACATCTTTGTCTTCAAGGAAAGATTGTGTCTTTATCTTCAGATTTATTTTGTACTCTATGTGCTTGTATTATCATCATCAAAGTAGTCTTTATAAGCAATCATTTTCAGCAACTATCAGCAATTTTCATCTTTTTAGCTACTCAGCAACATATGGCAAATTGTACATCAGATCATAAAGTTTCAGTCTATTCTCATCACTTCCAGGTGTGTAAACTCCTGTGAGAGGTGAATCATTGAAAACTTAATGGATTTTGATGTCTCTTTACCAAAGCCATTAACTATGGAGTAGCCAATGTTTAGATGTGTAAAACCATGGTACATTGATAACCATATGATTTTTAGCAAATCATCAGCTATCAACGGATTTGTTTTGTCTTTACCAAAATTCGTACCCTTTTGGACTAGTTAGTTCTTGCAACCATGGTCAACTAATTACCATATAAATGGTTTTCCCACAGCCTTTACCACAAGCCATTTTTCTTGTGGGCTAGCCAACTCTTCACTATTGCAGATATGGTGAGTTGATTACCATACAACTTATTGGCAAGTTGTCAACCATCAATGGATTTGAGATATCTTTATAAGAGCCGTTTGCTCATGGATTAGCCAGTCCATTTGTTAGACATGGTAGACTGATAACCTTTTGTTATGTTAGTGCAAAGCACTTTTACTAATTAAAACCATCTCAAAAACCATTGGTTGCTATTAACTTTTGTTTCAAAAGATTTTGCACTTAACAAAAGTTTGCTTATTCTTTATTAAAAATCGTTTACTGGTTTTGTGCTGCAAGCAGTACTTTGGTTAAAGTACTGTTTGTCCAGCAGTACTTTGAATAAAGTACTGATTTTCAAAAATTTATACAATTATGAATCATACCAGTATTTATGCATCATCATCAGCCATAGTTGTCCATTTGATGAATAGTTCAATGACCATGAGAGCTGTTTCATTCTCCTCTTCGACCTCCATACCATGGTCCAGCATTCTTCTCATAAGATCTGTTGTAAGCGGATATCTTCTTTCTGCTAACATATGAATCATTGTCCCATCTTCTAACTCCAAAACATGCACTCCAGATTCTTCAAAGAATCTCCAGCTAGTAATCTCCCAAACTTCTTGATTTTGCCAGATTTCACCAGTGCTTATCTCTTCTGTCTCCCAGATGGTTGTGAGATCTCCCAGCAAGACTAAGCCAATTCCATTTGATGGAATATGCTCAAAATATTCTTGCACCAGTTGATATAGGTGAAACAGATCCTCTCTATCTATCATGTGTAGTATGTCCCATAACAGATTAAATGTTCTAAAGCTTTCATCCTCTCTATGGAACATAAGGTAATCTCCATCCTTTGATTCTATAACTTCAAATGCAGACATCTTAGACTTCTTTGCTGCAACATCTTTGGACTTAGGATGCTCAAAATCTACAACTCTAAGATAATTCCTCAGCTCATCAACTGTATCTGATCTCAATTCTACCTTCTTTGATGGCTGTTCATCTTCAGTTGTTCTTTTTCTCTTTAAGCTTCTTTTTCTAGCATCCTCCTTCTGCTTATCATCATCTTTAAAAGAAATAATACTATCAACTTTCTTTTGATATGCTTCTCTAACAGCATCATATAAATCTTTCATCTCTAAATATTTTAGCTTCTGTAATCCAGTATATCCTTGACCCTTTAGATAAGCCATCATGGTATTTCTTTCCTTAGCAATACTAGGTGGTCTTTGTGGTATAACTGCTGGCTTTTCTGGTATAGCAACTTCAGCATCCAATTCTGCTTGTAGCTTCCTAGCAGCTTCTTCATTCTTAGCCACTTCAATAGCTCTCAGTTATGCCAAAGTCAGCTTCTTCTTTTTCTTTGGTTCAACCAGTTTACCTTTACCTTTGTCTCTAGGTTCCAAAGTAGGTTGAGAAGCTTGAGGTTGTTCTTCAGCAACTCCTGGAATACTAACACCTCTTGGTCTTGATAGGTTTTGCAATATTTGAGCAACAGTCTCATCATCACTTGCAGTGTGCTCATCACTTGCAGTGTGCTCTACATTGGGTGTATCAGCTTCCTCTTCTTGTAGGACTGTTGAAGGACCAACTTCTTCTTCAAAATTTAGAGTCCTTGGTGTAATAAGCTCTTGTCTATATGTTCCTTGAAGAGCAGCACCTTGATCACCAGCTCCTTGATTATTAGTACTTTGAACACCAGTACTTTGCATGCCAGTACTTTGAGGCTCAGTACTTTGAGGCTCAGTACCTTGAGGCTCAGTTTGCTAAGTTTCTTTAGCTTCTTTTAGTGAATCATCAAAAATTTCAGCACCTTCATAAGCTTGAGCATCTTCATTCAAATTTTCTTGCTCCAATATCCTCCCCAATTGGAATGAAGACTGCTTTTGGATTTTCTTGCCCTTTGAAGTTTTTGTAAATTTCCTTCCTTTCTTCTTCTGTGACTTCACCCACAACCTGTGATGTTGAACTAAAGGCCATACAAATTTCTTCAATCTTCTAAATTTGGTGTTCAACTTTATAAGTTGTGCTACTTGAGCTTCAATAGCTTTCTTCAATCTCACCAATTCCCTTGTCAAGACATAGTTATCCAGAACCAATCCCTCAGGAGGTATATCTCCCTCATCTCCTCCAGATGTTTGAGACCCATCTGTGGAAGTATAATCATTGGGAGAGGATGGTGGGTTTACCTCTGGTTCTGAATCTTCATGAGCAGTATCGCGTGGAGATGCAGTAGGTTGAGCTTCAGTACCTTCCTGTGAAGCAGTACCTTGTGGAGAAGCAGTGGTACATCCTGAAGTTGTTTGTTCAAGAAAACTTGAATAAATCGTGGGTACATTAATCATGGTGAACCATTGGAGATATGAGATAGCATACCATCTAAAATTAATATTGAAAAGTTAAAGCGACGATTTGTAGCTAATCCCACTAAAGCAGATGCTATATTTGAACCAAACTGTTCCCATGAAGTACTCTTCGAACTTATGCAATGAAGTAATACATGAACAAGATACTTCCATTATGGACTAAACAAGGGTTTCCTAAAAGTTGTTTCAGTTAAAGACCCTTCATACCCAATATCCCTTAGTGTATCCCAAAGAACTTGCTTATCAAAACGAATAGCCCCTTTAGCATCATCAAACAATAAATCTTCTCAAATCGATGCTTCACTAACTCTAACGATCTTCCCGAGCAACCTTAGCCTGAATGTATGGTGCATCATCTTCCATATGAGATCTAACAGTTGCCCAAAATTGTTGAATCCAGGGCTCAATAATGTCAGGTTCAACCAAAAGAGCATAATTGATTGTTGATCCAGCGAGAAAATCAATTATGTCATGAAAAAGAACATTGGACGGTGTCTTGTCTAAGTTAGCCACCATGTTATACTTACTAACTGTGTTTCTGTTCGCCATTGAATGTTGTTATAAGAGAAAATGGTTCGATGAATAGTGAATATGAATAAGAGAAGAGAGATATGGAAAAGATTGATAAGTATAAAGATGAGAGGGAAAATCGGAGGTATTTATAGGTAAGATTTAAAAAATCACAGCCCAATTAATACAGTTACCGTTATTTGAATTTTACCCCATCTTTTGACCGTTGGAACAGTACGTTGATAAGACTAGCAGTGCTTTCCATGTAAGCAGTACTTTCCAAAGCAGTACTTTCACAGTAGTACTTTCAGATAAATAATAAGCAGTACTTTTCCAGCCTCCTCTTCACAATGGCAAAAACATCAAAAAGGCATTGTATTGCCTCCCCTCAAACAATGCATAGGACTATCTAACTAACTAATAAGTCCTCCCCTTAATTGTAGCTTAATAGTTAATCATACCAATACTCACCACCAAATGATTAAATCTTGAAACATCAAATCCTTTTGTGAGTAGATCAGCTACATTATCATCTGTGTGGACCTTGACAACATTAATGAGCCTATGCTCATAACAATCTCGAATAAAGTGATGCCTAATCTTAATGTGCTTGGTCTTAGAGTGATAAACTGGATTCTTCACAATGCAAATTGTACTCTCATTATCAATGTTGATAGGAGTATTCTTGAAATTGAATCCATAATCCAAGAGTTGATTCTGCATCCACAGTACTTGTCCACAACAGCTTGCAGCAGCAACATATTCTGCTTCAGTGGATGATGTTGCTGCAATGGTTTGTTTCTTACATTACCATGAAACTAATCTTCTTCCAAGATACTGGCATCCTCCAGTGGTTGATCTTCTATCATAATTATCAACTGCATAATCACTGTCTGAAAAAGCTTCCAAGTGAAAAGGTGAATCCTTTGGATACCACAACCCTAACTTAGGTTGTTGTTTTAGATAACTAAAAATCCTCTTGACTGCATTCATATGAGAGACCTTAGGTGAGACTTGATATCTTGCACATAAACAGACAGCAAACATGATATCAGGTCTAGATGTAGTTAAGTACATAAGACAGCCAATCATTGATCTATAAAGCTTGACTTCTACAGCTTGTCCATCTTCATCCTTGCCCAATGAGTTGATAGCTTTGATGGGTGTGGTGACAGGCTTCATAGCATCGTAGTTAAACTTCTTAAGAATGTCAGTGACATACTTGTTTTGACTAATGAAAATTCCAGCATTTGATTGTTTAACTTGAAGCCCCAAAAAGAAAGTTAATTCACCCATGGAACTCATTTGAAATTCTTGTTGCATGAGCTTCTCAAATTCTTTCACCATAGACTGTTTTGTAGCTTCAAAAATAATATCATCTACATAGACTTGAACAAGCATGATATCCTTCTTGTCTCTCTTGATAAACAAAGTCTTATCAATTGCTCCTCTCCTGTAACCATGTTGCAATAAGAAAGTGGAAAGTCTTTCATACCAAGCTCTAGGTGCTTGATGAAGGACATACAGAGCCTTAACAACTTTGTATACTTTGTTTGGATGTGCAGGATCCTCAAAACCAGGAGGTTGTTTGACATAGACCTCCTCTATAATCTTGCCATAAAGAAAGGCACTTTTGACATCCATTTGATAAACAGGAAAGCCCATGTATGATGCAAAAGCAAGGAATATTCTAATGGCTTCAATCCTTGCTACAAAAGCAAACACTTCATCATAGTCCACTCCTTCTTCTTGTATATATCCTTGTGCAACTAATCTTGCTTTGTTCTTGATGACATTTCCTCTTTCATCTCTCTTAACTCTGAAAACCCATCTTGTGCCAATGACTTTCTTTCCATCTGGTAGATCACATAGTACCCAAACTTCTTGAAGTTTGAATTGAAGAAGTTCTTCTTGCATGGCTTCAACCCCACTCTCTTTAGTTAATGCTTGAGCTATATTCTTGGGTTCTTCTTGAGAGATAAAACAAGTGAATAAACATGTTTGTTGATCCTTATGATTCAGCCTGTTTTGTTTATACAAAAAGCTAAGTAAAGCATTATGTGATTTAGAGAAACCTTTAACTTTGGTTCTTGTGAGCACCCCTGATGTAGAGGGTCCAATGATTTGACCAGTGGGATGGTCTTTATGAATTCTTAATGTAGGAGTCTGTGGAACTTCAAGATCATCATCCAAATTTGTGAAATCTGCTCCTTCATTGGAATTTGAGAAAATACCTTCATCATCTAATTCATCATCAGTATCTTCTAACCCAGGCATGTTCGGATCATTCAAATCATCAGAAGTACTGTCAATTGGTGCAGCAGTACTTTGATCCAAAGTACTGTGAGGGTATTCTGTAGACTTACCCTTTTTCTTTGTTTCTTCATAAGCTCTTCTTTGTTCATCCTCATAAGATTGTGCTATTTTTTCTTGAAAAAGCATCCTATTAAGCTCATCTTGAATAGCTTGATCTTCAGCAGACAAAGTAGATTTTGGTTCATCAGTACTTTTCTCCTTTTCGACAGTCATAGGTTCTTCATCAGGAACAACATCAGGTCTAATATTAACTCCATGAACAATGTACTGTAAATCTTCTTCTGTGTGAACAACTTGATTTTCTTCTCTGACATGAACATAGTTCATAGAAGGAGTCAAAACATCAAGATCAAACATCCAATCCGGACCTTTACCCTTTTGATTTTCTTGATCATCTAAAAATTCAACATGAAGACAATCTTGAACCTTTTTGGTGACCTTGTTGTACACTCTAAATCCTTTGCTATTGGTACAGTATCCCAATAAGTATCCTTCATCTGACTTCCCATCAAATTTTCCCAAAGCATCAATAGTATTGAGAATAGTCAGAGGACATCCAAAAGGCTTCATAAAATGTATGTTAGGTTTGTTTCCCATAAGTAACTCATAAGGTGTCTTCATCTGAGGTTTAGTGACTGATACTCTATTCAACACATAGCAAGCAGTACTTACAGCTTCAGCCCAAAATTGAATAGGTAATTGTGAATCTGCAAGCATTGTTCTAGCTGCTTCTATCAAGGTTCTGTTCTTTCTTTCTGCAACACCATTCTGCTGTGGAGTTCTAGCAATACTAAACTCCCTCTTGATTCCTTTCTTGGCACAAAATTCATCCATAAACTTGTTCTTGAATTCAGTCCCATTGTCACATCTAATACCTCTTACTTTGAGTCTCAATTGGTTTTCAAGGGCTATTATAAGATCATGAATAGCATCAAAGGTTTCATCTTTAAATCCCAAGAAAAAGACCCAACTAAATCTACTGCAATCATCTGTTACAACTAAGCAGTACTTCTTCTTGTTTAGACTTGCAACAGAAACAGGACCAAACAGATCCATGTGTAACAATTCTAAAGGTTCTCTAATAGTTCTTTCCTCAATCTTCTTGCATGAAGCTTTGTGTTGTTTACCCTTCTTGCACGCCAAACATGAGTGATCATTCTTGTATGTTTTGGAAGGTAAACCTCTAACTAAATTTCCTTTAACCAACTTGTTGATATTTTTGAAATTCACATGGCCTAATCTTCTGTGCCATAGATGTGCTTCTTTAAGTGTTGCCTTAGCTACTAAACATGTTGCTCTTTCAGAAGAGTTAAGACTCTTCATATCCAGACTATACACATCATTGGTTCTTGGTACTCTCAGTATTACCAAGTTATCATCAACAAGCTTGAACTCAGGGGAAAGAATAAGACATTCTGTGTCAGTGAATAACACAGGGTGCTTCTTGTCACATATCTGAGAGACTGACAAAAGGTTGAACTTAAGCTCCTTCACATAACGAACATTCTCAAAATCTATGCTTCCTGCCTTGATGGTTCCTTTGCCGGTAATTCTTCCTCCACTAAGATCATTCCCAAATGCAACTCTTCCTCCAAAATAAGATCTAAAATCTGATAGAATCTCTTTGTCTCCTGTCATACTTCTAGAGCAACCACTATCAACAATTAAATGATCTTTAAGCTCCTCTTCTGGTTGCCCTGCACAAAGATAAAAGAGTTAGTTAATTTTAGGAACCCAAGCCATTACGGACTTGTGTTCCCCTTGTGGAGTAACATACTTAAATTCTTTAAGTATGTAATCTCCACTGTTTTTAAGCACATGATCAATTATCTTTGGTTGTTTCAAAACTTGTGTTGGTTTTTCAACAAAAATCTCTTTTTCATCAAAATTCTCTTTATTATTTTCAACAAAAATCTCTGTTTCACTCTTACTTGCTGAAAGTACTGTTTGTTCACCATCAGTACTTTCTTTCTTAACCCAGCTGGTTTTAACTTTTTGAGTAGATTTCTTTGATCCAGATACTCTTTTTAAGGTGTAACGCCTTCTAGATTGATAGTAATTGGATCTCTTAGGGCTTCCATTCCAAAAAGTGCTAACAATACCTTGATTAGGTGAAAACTGGGCAGTACTTTGAGAAGGTACTGCTTGAGAAACTTTTGGCTTATCAGTACCTTGAAAAGTGCTTGAAGGTACTGGTGGTTTTGAAAATGGTCTTCTCTGGTGAGGGATCCTATAGTCTTTTGAGAAGTTGTTGTGGTTAATCCTATGTGAGTGATTCCAAACTGGTTTATTCTCCCTTGGCTTATGGTTGGTAGATATGGTCTTTGGGAATTTGCTTAGATAATCTGAGTGAAAGTCACAGTCCTTAATCAAATGATCAGGACTATAACAAACAAAACATAATTTTTGACCCATACTCCCAAAATTTCTTCCTTTATTCTTATGACCAAAACTATCATGTCTTTTTGGTGAATGATGAAAACTGTTTTGACCAAAATTATCCCAAAAAGGTTTAGCAGTATTTTGAAAAGATTTTCTTGAAGGTACTGCTGGATGTTTAGCAGTACTTTGGGTTGAAGGTACTCCTTGACGCTTAACATTATCATCCTTAGGTTTCTCAACTGTTTTTTTTGGGGTTTCAGAACTAGATGGACCTGAATTATATTGACCAGTAAGCTTTTTCCTAAACTCTAAATTGTCTACTCCAAAACAAGAAACATCTGTCCTGAGTGGTTGAAAACTACCAGTGGGATGAGGAACTGCATGATAACCTTTGTCTTTCTTAAATTCAGGAGGTGTTTGACTAATTGATTCCTCATTACTAGATGTGTTCTCTTCTGAGCTAATGAGTTCATCATCACTAGTTACTATATCCTCTGAATCAATTTGTTCCTTATCACTAGGTAAGGTCTCTTCTGTATTGCTAAAGTCCATACCAAAACCTAGGCCAGTTTTAATGTGTGCTCTTTTCTGTTTTTCAACAAAACTAACATGTGAAAGGCCAGATTCTCCCCAAGCAGCAAACTTTTCTAGCAATTCATCCCTTTCTTTAGTCATCTTTTCAAGTTCAGAAACCTTACATCCTAACTTCTATTCACTTAATTTTAATTGATAATCCTGTTGCTCATATTTTTCTGCCCAAGCCATTTCATTATTTTCATGAGTTATTATTTTGGCTTCCATTGACTCTAAAGTAATTTGATAACCAGCTACCTCAGACCTAGCCCTTCTACAATTATCTCTTTCAGTTACATAATCTTTAAGCACTTTTTGATAAAAATCATGACACTTAGAGCATACCTCAGAGATAGGGGGTGAACTTGGTGAAGTAGCTACCATAGCGAGCAGAACAGGCTCTTCTTCACTTTCCATGCTCCAATCAAAGCTTCCAAGACCATCTCTTGTTTCCAAAGCAGTAAATCCTGGTTCCTCATCAAAAGTTGTGCTCCAATCAAACTCTTCCATTGCAACCATAGAGTAGGTTACTGGTTCATCATCAAATTCATCACTCCAGTCAACCTCTGATAGATTTTCTTGAGCAACCAATGCTTTTGTTTCAGTGATAGGAATTTCCTTGAGTTCAAGCTTGGGTTTCTCAATCATTCTATTTGCGTGATATTTAGCAAACTTGCATTCTCTTGCAAAGTGTCCAGTTCTTTGACAATTAAAGCATTCAATCTTGGACTTGTCAAACGTTATACCCTGTTTGGGTTTGAAGTCAATGCCTCTTCCTATTTTCTTCATGAACTTCTTGATCCTAGCAGTGATCATAGCAACTTGCCACCTTATATCAATTTCTTCAAGAGCATCTTCTTCAATTTGTGACAAATCTTCTTCATAAGTGATGGGTAAAGTGGCTTGCTGAGCAAAGAATGAGCATACAACTTCATCAGAATGGATGGTGTTTGGTGGTGACGAGGTGGGGGTAGGATAAGCAACAGTACTTTGAGCAACAGTACTTTGAGTAGGATAAGCAGTACTTTTAGTGGAAGTACTGCCTCTCTTTTCAGAAGACACAAAAGCAATACTGTGAGATTTTGAACTTGTTTGGCCATTCATCTCATGCTCATACACCTTTAAGTGGTTGTAAAGATCATCAAAGTCCATAGTGTCCAAACTAGGTTGTCCTCTGATCATAGTAGCAATCACATGCCATACCGATGGCAAACTTCTTAAGAACTTCAGGTTTGCATCTTCAACAGATACCTCTGCTTTGTATAACTCCAGCATACTAAGAAGATTTTGGAATATGTCATAGGCAACATCAAGACTTTCTCTTTCACCAACAATGAATGTTTCAAACTGTTGTTTCAACAGATTTCTATGCATCTTCTTGAAAGCATCAATACCTCCAAATCTTGTCTTGAGAGCAGCCCATAGTTGTTTTGCATCCTTAGCATCATGGAACTTGAGTAGGTGACCATCAGGAATAGCAGACAACAGTATGTTGAGAGCCTTTTCTTGATTTCTTACTGTAGATGCTAGCAAGATAGACTTAGGTGGTTTAGGTTGTCCAGGAACTTCTACAGGATCTTCAATAACTTCATTACCATTGACAATTACATTCCATAGTGCATGGTCTATAATAGCAATGTACTGCCTCATCTTCATGCTCGAGAGATCATATTCTCCCTTTTTGATGATAGGAATTCTGAGTGAGGTGATGGATAGGGGTGGTGCAGCTTCAGTTGACATCTTTAGGGTTTGTAGTTAAATATGTTTTAAGGGTTTCTTCTTAATCAGAGTTTCCACACAAGCTCTGATACCACTTGTTGGATCGATATACTCTGACCAAATTAACTATGTAGCTTGTAAGGGCTTAGCAACCTCAGATAAATCCTAAGTTACTAACAATGAAACACTGAATTTACTCTATTAAGTATGTTGAAACTACTTCAATAAAGCTAAGAAGAATAACTTTAACTTCAACGATTTTATTAATACTTTAAACCTGCTTGATAAACAAATTCACTAACAACCCTAATAACTCTAATATCAAACTTGATAAACTCTAATATTCTCTCTAAAGTCATACTTTGTAAATTCTAAAATCACATATCTCTAATGCCAATCTAGGGGTCCTTTTATATGCATAAGGAATACCCTAGTCGGTTTACAATTATAATTCTTGTACGACAAGTAATACTAAACTAAACTAAGAATATTCTAGAATTACAAAGCTTTCCATAAACGATATATCAGTTCTTTAGCTTTGCAGTACTTTGATGTTGAGCAGTACTTTGACTTTCATTAAGCAGTACTTTGACTTTCTTTAGCACTTTGACTTTCTTCAGTACTTTGACTTTTTATATCCCAACAAATAGTGATATCATGCATTAATTTAAAGGATTACAAAAGGTACAAACCAAACCAAACACTTGAAACTTTGTTAAGGTTAGCAGTGGTAAGTATAACTAGAAGTGGTTACATCATATATACTAGCAGTGCTTATTCAATGTGCTAAACACCCAGTCAAATAGTCAACTCCAAGTCATTACCCGTCCACCTTAAGTCAAAGAATTCATTTACTCCACAACAACTCACACCTTCCACACATTTAACTCACTGATATCTTTTTAACTCTATTTAAGAACATATCACCCATAAACCACACATAGCACTCACATTCCCAAAAATTATCTCTAGAAACTACTTTCTCAAAAATCTTCTCTCTAGAAACCATAAGATCAGCAACATGAGTGACTCAAGCCATCCTATTGAGATCTCATATGACTCTTCAAAAAGTCCATCTTCTAACAATGCATGGGAAAACTATTTTCCCCCAAAGAACACATCAATCACCTACATGAGTACTCACACTGCACCAGCTGGACCTTCTGCTATTCAACCAGTGCCTTAAGAAGCTCTCATGAAAGGAACAAGTTCTGAACTGAGCTCCATGCCAAGCTATGTGTCACCTTATAAGGACACATATTATTAAGCTTCCTCAAGAGTGTTGATTGTTCCTTCCCTGGAAGAGATTCCACCACCTGAAGCACTCATAGCTCCACCTCTTCAAGCACTCCTTGCAGCTCCACCACAACCAACTGGTCCATCCTCATCAACACCCCCTAAAAAAGAGCAAGTGATGGGTCTCCCTTGCTCAAAAGTGTGGGATGTAATTGGGGGAAGAGGAGTGAGGCAGACCATGCCAGAGTGGGAATTAGGGAAAAGGACTAGGGAGTAGTTGTTGTGGGTGGTTGTCATTAAGCTGTAGACTCTTGATGGTAGTCTTTAGTTGTTGTCTTTTGTGGCACTCTGCTGATGGTAGTATGAATGTCATGGTTGTATCACTGCATCCTTGGATGCAGATTTATCATTATGAATAATTTCCATGTTTCTTTTAATATCCATTGCTACATACTGATTGTGATTTACTTCTTTGATCTGCAAAATAGTTAGTGGGAACAAAAATAAAAAACAGTGGATAAAACTAAACTAGCAATACTAAGATCTACCAATAACAGTACATACATTTTACAAACTTTTACAAAACAAATTTGAGATTTTAGAGATTTATCAATCCAATACCAACTACAAGATACTGAAATCTCCCCACATCAAAAGCTTTAGTGAGAAGATCAGCACCATTGAAGTCAGTATGTGATTGTACAATAAATTGCACTACCAGGCTTCGATGATGATCAAAGGTATGAAGGGTGTATGTTCCAGCCAAGATTGTCTTTCACCTGAGAATAAGAAATACGAAGACACTATGTTAAGTGATTACGCAGGGGTTGGACCCAGCGAACCACCTCCGGCTTGAGAGTAAGTATGAGTTATGGTTGTATAAGTATGTGTAAGTAAAAAGATGAGTGTTGAATGAGCTTACCATAATCCTTTGCCCGTCCAACCTATTTGTGGAAAACTAGTAGGGGGGTTGAATAGTTTTGCCAATTAAAACTTCCTTTTAATTATTTAGATCGACTTATGTCAATCTATTTGGATGTGTGTTGGATGTTGATAAACAAGCATATAAAGTATGTAATGAAAAGATAAGAGTAAGAAGCACAAAACTACAACGCGAGTATTTATAGTGGTTCGGCTACAAGGACACCTTCCTTGCCCTACTCTACTCCCCGAGTCACCTACTCGAGAATTCGTAATCACTACACGACACCAACTCCTTATGGTGGAGAAACCTTCACAACGTCGCCTACTCTTTTTCCGGTACTAGGCTAACCACCGGGTTCTTTCACACCAAGGTGAACCACACCTAACACAACGTCGCGTACCCTTTATCCGGTACTAGGCTAGATACCGAGTTCCATTACAATGGAGGAACTACTACCCAACACTACACCAACAACTAATCCTAAAGGAGACCAACTCCTTATTACAACATCATCAAGGATATAAATATCCTTGGATCTAATGCTAATCTATATTGTACATCGAAACACACCATATCGAATGTACATCTAAGGCACCTTTCACTAATGGCTTTAACTAGATCTTCAAGACACCCTTCACTAATGTCTTGTGTCTTGACTTGTAGGCACCCTTCACTAATGCCTACAATACGAACGATCGACACCTTTCACTAATGTCTTCGTCTTGACCCTTGAGACATCTTTCACTAATGTCTTCAACACTAAACTTCTTAGAAGAAAGAAAAGAATCATCAACAAGAAGACTTCAGTAGTCTTGATGATGAGGAAGCATGGCAACTCATGCACTTGAGCTTGCTTAACTTCAAAGGTGGTGATCTCGCCTTTAAGAGGAACCTAGAGAATCATACAAACACAAAACTACAAACATAGATCTCTTGGATATGAGGTTAGAGAGTTTTTAACTCAAGGGGAAATTATGTTAGAAAGGGATGATAAACAATGAAGAAATGGCTTACTATTTATAGAGGAAAAAATCTACTGTTCCCTGGATCCCATGGATCCCTCCCACAAGGGATCTGTCTAACGTAAAGCTAGGGATCCGTGGGACGCTCCTCTTTACCCATGGGTATTTTGGTTATGGGTAATGGGTCATGGGTTGATCCATGGGTATTCTTTTAGATTCAATGTATCTAATGAGTACAATGTATCTAGTCTTGTGGGTATGGGTCAATACCATGGGTTATGGATATGATCCATATATGATATAAGCATGATATCATGCAATGGGTTATGGGTCAAACTCCATGGGTCATGGACTTTGGGTTGTACCCAACTACATTCAATGTATTTGGTCAATGGGTTATGATACTTAAGTTTCTACCCATTTATATTACCAATATACTACATACTAGTTATGTGTATATTTTACCCAAATATGTAAACACTAGTTGTTGTACATATGTAATATTAAATCATAAAATCACTTATACTTGTTTTAGTGTTTTATGTGAAAACGTAAGTATGTTAGAAACTATTAGTTCAAACCATTTATGTATTTTATTTGTTTTGTTAAAATGATTTTACGTTTGTTATCGACAAAATATTAGAAGATCGTAAAATATAAATAAACGTTTTTATGGTTTATTTGTATTAACAATATCTCCCTTTTTGTTGATGACAAAACATAAAATTATTTTAAGGAAAAGCTAAAATTCGTAAGAGTTTGAATTTATAGTTTTTACTTTCTTCTCCCCCTTTTTGTCGAAACAAAAAGAGCTTCGAAAGGAAACTAACACATTGTTTTAGGAAAAGCATGTGAAAGAAAAAAAAATAGAGAGCAAGTAACGGGAAAGGATCTCGTCTTTACTCCCCCTTGACGAGTCCATCCCTATGTAAGGGCGTCAAGAAAATAATACCAAGCTAGTTCATTTGCAACTAAGTTTGCAAAAGATTTCGTCTATGTGACGAATGTGCTCCCCCTTGATGATTGCAATTATGCAACGGGATGTCATGAAATGTACTCCTAATATTGCAATTAATTTGCAATGTATTTCTTTGACATAAAGCTCCCCCTAGCTTTAGGGTGTCAAAGTCTTTATGTGTAAATTGAATAACTACAAAACAAAAGTTAGAAAACAAGTATAGTGCATAATTTCCTGCAAATATGATCCAAGTTAGTAGAAAAATAGTTTTCTGTATCACGGATCCCACGGTTCCCTCCTTGTAGGGATCCGTCTAGGCAAATATGAGGGATCCGTCTGGCTGATGATCAATTTCAGCAATGGTGATATAACACATTATGTTAATATCAAAGTGAGATATGTATTATAAAACATAATCATATACTCAGAAAATATAGTAAGTAGCATGTATTCTCATTTAATAAAACTAGAGATATAATATACATGACTCTAAAAACTAAGAAAATGATCGATACATGACTTGGAATTACTAGACCTAACTAAGTAACGCTTGAAACTAGGACACCATTAAAATCCTCTAGCTCAAGTTTGTTTAGGTTTAATCTCGCCGAAACGTTCGAGGAGGTGATAGAACATGAAACGTTGGTCTTCTCGTACTTCATGTATCAAACTTTCAACATGTTGACAATGATAACAATCTTTGTCATGGCTAGGTAGTGGTGGTGGAAGAACTGAAATTGTTTGATGCGACGGATCAAGTGAAGCGGCTTGTGGAGCCTCAAACGACAGAGGGATTGGTGGAGGCGCATTTGAAAATGGCTCGACCAAGAATGATGGTGGTGGTAGAGAAGTGTCAACTTCCATATGGTCGGGTGGTTGACTTTGATGATTTCTCATAATCCAAATAGGATTATATGATGGTAAAGGCGAAAAGGAAGCCGGAGCTAATGTTGACTCAACACCTTGATTTTGTACCATTATTCATTGTAACATATTGGATTTCACATACACATCATAACAAAAACATACTTAGGCGTATAATAGATGAGTTTTAGAGAGAGAAAGTTAGAGGTTTGGGAACTTTAGTGAGAGAAAGACAATTCTTATTATGAGCTCCAACTCTCTACCTTGGGAGGTAGAGAGTATTTATAGTCTTACAATAAAACGCCACACAACGGGCTGTGGATCAGGCATACAGTGGGTAAAGACCCGTCCGTCCTCCACGGTGTTACTTAACTAACTACTACTTGACATAAAATAACTACGACTACGAGCTTTCTAACGATTACATATACTTGAGGTGACCGACACTTTAATACCAGGATTTTCTAAATCCTAACAATCTCCCCCTAAGGGAGGTCACCTCAAACATATATTGAAATTACATTGAATACAAACAGATATTACATAAAAAATTGTTCTTGCATTCTTGACCATGTTCTTTGTTCTGTAGCTCGTAGTCTTTGATTCTTCATTATTGCATGTTTGGATATTCTGAGTGGAGGTCTTTAACTGATCCACGTGATACTGAGTTTTGAGCCAGCTTTGAGATCATCACTCATATTAAATCTCTGACTCTTCCTTTGTGGTGTTGGTATTGTGTGATGTTGTGAATTTCCTTGACAGGGTTTCGCAGCTGCTCTAGTTGTTCTCAAACCAGAACGTCTCAAAGAAGATAACACGGAGTGAGTGAACCAGCGAATAAAGATTCACTGATTGATGAAAAGAGATTTGAAAAACAATCGTGTATCGCTCAATAGAAATTGTTTTTGCAATACAACGAAGGTTTTAATGAAAATCAATTATCAATCATAAACACCTTTTATTTTGAAATATTCTTACACGGTCGATATGCTACAGAAAAGAGTTTTTAAGCACAACGACCGGTTTTTCAAAGGTATCCGTCAATCCGTAACCTGAACCAGGATTGATTCAAAATATTGAGCCCCATCGTTTCTGTTCAGTTGTCACATGGTTGATCTATTGGATAGACATCACATGCCACCCACCAGGAGCTTGTTTGATGTTGGCTCCAGAAGGCTTTCCATCTTCATTGTGAGTATGTTAGCATATCACTCAGATGTTCTGGCAATACCATAAGGATACTGCGTAGGACTCATAAGATATAATCTCTCTTTCCACATCGTGTGAAACAGAGAGTCTTCATTGAAAGTGTCCTAAAGAGATTTAATGATGATCTCGTGGCTCTAGACTCAATTTGTGCATATTTGGATCCTATATTGGAGACTAGGGAGAGGGTCTCCTTCTTCAATATCAACAATCTCTAAGAGAAAGTCGATAGATAATGTCGGTTCCCCGTGAGAATGAAACAAGCCCTTTTAAGAGGAACTTGAGTAGTTTGGAAAGTTTTAGTGCAGTGCGTCACTGGGTCCATGACGTCTTGTCTTCAATACTGATGTTACCATAAGTAGCATATGAATTGAACCCGGTTTCTGCCCTAAGGTTGAATAATTGGAGGGCTATTTGTTTTCACCCTTTTCTTATTCAATTCTTTTTCATTCTTCAACCCCTTCAGTGCTTACCGAGACTTCATAACTAGCACCTTGTTGGGTTTATTCCAGTACTAGCTCAGTCTCAGTCTGCACTCTTCCCATATCTCATTTTTCTCCTTTTTTTCAATATACCTAAGGACTTCTACACTATCTAGTGGATTGTCCCTGGGTAGATCCCTCCGGTTCTGGCGGATCATGGGAACACATTCCTAACCTTATCGTCCTTATATCACCATACATAATGTAAAGTTGGTCGGTCTTTTTAGAATTGTTCATCTGCCATAGAAACCAATTGAAAACCATTTGAAAATCAATCCAGATACTTATGATATATTATCAAAGCATTTTGTACCTGAATTGTTTTTGATATTTTTAGAACAAGAGCTCCCCCTCAACATGTGCATCAAGTGTATGAAATTGTTTTGCACACGGAGGCAAGAGAAAGAATTAACTTCTTTGATTACCATATTCTAAAAGATATCAACATCTCTTCCCTGATCAAAACACGTAGATAAAGCATATTAGGGAAGGATGAGGTTTTCATAAGCTTGCTCCCCCTCAATATATGCCTTGAGGTTTGAAAGAGTTTTTCACATACAAGAGGGAACCTGCACATTGATCACGTTTCAAATCTTTGAGGTTTAAAATAGATGCTCCCCCTCAACATGTGCATGGAGAATTTGAAATCGTTTGTCACATGCGGGGATGGGAGCATGTACATCCTTATAAAACCATTTATCAAATTATCAGTTTAAATTCAATTTAAATCACAAATTCTCCCCCGATCACAATTATCAAATCATTTGAGAATTGTGATCTCTGTAGATTTAAATTGATTTTGAAAGCTTTTAAGGAGAATTTTGACTTGATTATGAAAACGTTTTAACTGATAAGGATCGAATTTTGAGACTTTAGACTCCAAAGATTAAACATGCTTGAATATCTTTTGAAAACATAGTAGTAACCAAGGTCTGGTACCATTGTTTGAAAAAATACACTTTTTGATTTAATTGAAAAATCATTCTCCCCCTCAATCAATGACATAAGATTTTGATTGAGAGATAGATATTTTTTGACAACCTTTAGGTACAGATGATTTTCAAAAATAGAGTCCGAGTAATTTTTCAAAGCAATTAGTTTTCATTAGATAGTAAGAAATTGTTTTTATAGAATCAGAGCATGAGATTTGAAAAACAAGATAAAGCATGGCTCTGTTCTTTCTTTGAAAAGCGGGTTACTGCCTGAAATGACAATAAACCATTGTTTCTCTTTCTCCCATATATATATATATATATATATATATATATATATATATATATATATATATATATATATATATATATATATATATATATATATATATATACTAGTGTCAAAACCCGTCCGATGGACGGGTATGACTTGTGGTTTTTATTTTTAAGATTTAGTAGAACAAATATATACTAAAAAGTAATTAAAAGTTAAATGAAACGGTTAAGATCTATAATTGATGTTACCATAATCTACAAAACGGCTAAAAGCAGGTAAGTACAAAAGGTTTTTATTTTTAGGATTTTGAACAAATGTATACTAAAAAGTTATTTTTAGGTTTTAAAGTGACTTTGTTGTATTCATTGGTGATAGACGAATTTAGTATTATTAATGGTTGTATCCGTCTTCCAAAATAAAAACTGCAAATACAGAGCTGCAAGTTTGCGGACTTACTTGTAGGGTATGCATTTCCCACACCAGAGAGCTCATCGCCCTATTTAATCCATGATTTAGTTTGACCTATGCAAATTTTCCAAATAAAAAGTAACTAATGATTAACAACTTAGACATGACATTTCTGTAATTAGTATTATAACTTACCTTGGCAAAACATAGATAGAAAATTTTCATACCCGAAATGACTAAACAAATATGTGACGCCCCATGCTAACAACTGATGACAGATCTTTTGGATTTATGAATCCTAACCAAATTTCCTGTCAAAAATACCTTGTCAAGAAGCTGACACCTTTGAATACATTGTGATGTTTTATAATATTGCTTGACAAAATCAAACTTGACGTAAATAAATAATGAATAACGACAAATATCTTAAACACAAAAATTGGAAACAAAAGGAAACTGTTCACGTATCATATGTAAAACGAATAATGAAAAGTATGTGAAAAAATAAATTACATGTTCCTTATTCATATAAGAAATAAAACATCTTTATACACAACGTTTTTTGTGTATTTTGTGTATTCGACATCTTTGTCACAACAAAGAACCGTTAAAGTTCTTTTCGTCTTGACTCTTGAAACAACGACATAAATTTGTTTGTGCGAAAATACCGGCCTTTTTAGAAACAACCCAACTTGCAAAAAATGAACCTGTCACATGAAGAAACGCACCAAAAAAGAACATGTAGTTTTTTAATGTAATAATTCTTACCCACTTTTACACTTTGAGGCATCATGTAACTGCCATCTCTTGCCACCAAACATCACATGAAGAAACACACCAAATCATGAATTTTTACGATACACCTTAAATATTTTAAACTTATTGTGAGCATCCACAAATTAATAATGATTGAGCAATAGGAAAGTAACTATTAGTGTTTTACATATTATCATTTATTTCCAAAATGTAAACCGAGTTAATTTTAATTGTGCTTGGGATTGCTTATTTAACTACCTATTTTCTGTTATTGCATAGTCTATACTACTTATAATCAAGGAAGACACTTTCCTCCTATTTATTATTTTAAGACTACCATAAATAGAATTTTAAGCAAATACTACCTTATAAGCATTACTTTCAAGTATCTAAAGCACACATAAAACTAAAAACATACTACTCTTATAATACAACTAATACACTATTAAAAATACCCTTTATCTAAAAATACAACTTTTTAACCACAAAGTACAATATAATTAAGCTTTCACACATGAATAAACTAAAAATAGACTTTTAAGCAAATAAATAAATAAGCATAATTTACAAGTATTTAAAGCACAAATAAAATTAAAAAAATACTATTCAACACATACAATTAATACAATATTAAGAACACCCCTTCACCAAAATATACAACTATTTAACCACAATGTACACTCTAATTAAGCTTTCAAATCATAAATCTGAAATTCAGCAGTCCAAAACAAAATAACATTTGTTCGCCGAAAAATTTAGTCATAGGGTACCCGCCGCCGCATCGCGCGGGTACCTTGCTAGTAATACATAAAGCATGGGTTGTCTTTTATTAACAAAATGTGGGTTCATTTGTTACCAGTAGCCTCTCTTGCTTGGCATGCATATAACTCCTTTAGAGGCTTAAAGGCTTGTTTACCTTTGTTAGCAATGGCTTCATCAACTTCTTTTCTAGCTTGTTTCTCAATATCCTGAAAAGGATACAAATAATTTCCATCAACTCATTGAAATTCATATTATACATGCAACTAATCATTTTAAATGTTAAACGAAACATTCCAAATATAGAAAAACTACAGTTAACATTAACTTCATATTCTACTATGAAATATGAAGTGTAATGGTCTTCAAATAAATTACAACAGCAACCATAGCCCATCTACATTGAATGAGCTAGGACTCCTTGAACCTATTGAGGGTTAATTGGACCTCACATACACAAAGTGGGTCGAACCCAAAGTGACTAAAACATACAATGGCAATAGTTAATCGAATTTTTTTGGTGATAAGTTATATTATGATTATTATCTTATCGATTACACTTTCAGTCAAATAACTTTACATGTAATGACTTCAAATAACTTTACATGTAATGACTTAAGTTAATGAAAAAAAAATCACTATTTTTCAAAGGTGTTAAGATTTTTCAACACATTGTACCTGGTATGAATTTCCAGTACTTTGGTCATATGTTTATGATTTTCTAGTGAAAACGGCTTCTTGTTTCTCTAAAACGTCGAATAAGCTGGTTGTCAAGTAATAACTCATAGCAAATATAAGCATATTAAGGCCTGGTAGTATGTTAACCGTCTTACAAACATATTCCTCCTAAGTCACCTAGTATGAAGCTGAAACGTATTCAACCACCACCCTTTTCTTGTTCATTTTAGTCATGCATCACAATAGGCACCTACAAACCAATTAACAAAATTGTCAATAAAGAAGCGAAGATTCGAAAACCTCAATGGAAAAAACAGAACCAGAAATGGCTCAAACTGCAGCACCTCTAACAAATCCACTCTCGGTTTATTAGCCTATCAAAGCACCAGTCATTGCTCCTAATAAAGTACCCACTGCAATTTAAAAATATCAACTATTAATTTCAATCAAGAGCCAAACACAACTTAATGTTTTTAGAAATAAGAAATTTTATTATTCGAAACATCAAAGAAAAAGGAGTGTTTGGGATCACTTTTATAGCTTTATGCTTATATGCAGAAGGAGATGCTTAAACCTTCACGATTCAGGAAAGGTCATAGTAAATAGTGAGATATGGTTATTAAGAAATAAAAACCTTGCACTAAAATTAAGTCACGAATATAAGCCTCATAAGAGTCTATACATTAGAGCCTATCACTACCTGAACCTTCGGAGTCGGGCACAAGACTTCAATGCTTTAGTGCTTCCTAACATGTCCGGCCTCAATCTACAAAAACAGAAAACATGCACCATGAAGTTTCCATAACAAACAATGACAAAATTCTTATAAGTGATAACAGTTGTAACAATTATAAAATGTTCTGCTCAAAGAACACACAATAACATTTCTAATATTAAAAGCATAATATAAACATTCCAAAGTTTATGAACTATTTCTTATCATTTATAACTAAAAATGAATGGTGAAATAGTGTTAATTGAAGTTCTTATAATGGTTTTGTAGCACGTAAAAGGTCAATTTGCGTGCTAACGTGCTCATCAAAAATCCCTTACCACTAATAAAACGTTTAAGAGTGAAAAATCATAAATAGTTGGCACATGCCCATATAAAAAAGGTAAAATTTACCAAAATATGCGGTTTTAAGCTCTTTTCTAAGAAGTTTGGTAAGCATTTTAGCTATAAACTTATGTATGAATACCTCTCATAATCTAGAACCAACTCCGATGACCTACATGCAAAAGGCTAAAAAGTTGAAATACATTACCAGTTTCATGAATTTAGAAGATCTCAAACTCTTTTGTTCGCAAATAAAAGCACCATAACCAATTACCTCATTTATAGTAAGTATGGTGCCATGTGTGAAAGTAATAAATGCTACACAATGTTATTGGATATCAACATCATTAGCTAAATTAGTGATATTTTTCATAAGCTCAATTAATCACCAAACTTGGATCTTACTTGTATCCAATGACATGAAAACAGGGATTGCAACCACTGATATGATACATTTGTTTTCTTTAATATGGCAAAGCTTAGTCTTAAAAACATGGTCAAGTGACATACCTTCAGTTACACAAATAACTTTTGTTGTTCCAGTTAAGTGAATGATGTTTAAGAGGGACGCCTCATCATAAGTCGTGCTTGATCACCTAGGTGAACTTTGTATTCAAGTTTTGTTGCGATTAGAAAGTTGATTAATGTTCATATATGGAGTGTGCAAATTATGGATTCGGATGGAATAGCAAATCAGATCCTGAAATAAAGGTAAAAAGAGTAAATTAGATCGTGTGAATGTGGTGTTTCAAGAGTAGATAATAATGGGAGGCAAAACTACAAAATTATGTAACAACTATCCACTATAAACTGAAGCAGAAATAGAAATTAAAATTTTGGCGCCAAAATCAGCAAATTGGTGTTTTCCTTACACTAAAAGAAAATCAAATTCAAACTAACCGTTAGATGCGTAATGACAAGACGGATCGATTGGTGTAATCAGAATTGAAATTTGAATAGTAATTGATGAGAAATGAAGGAATAATGGTGATTTTGGGAAAATGCGTGAAAAGTGGGAAACGGTTATGGGATAAAAATAGATGAAAATAAACTTGTATTTGAAAAGTGTAGGTTTGAATTTTTTACAAAGAGAATTGTAAGTACTTCATTCTTGTTCAAGCTAGATTCGGAGACTGCACTACCATAAGAAAATGAGTTGTGATATTCAGTATTCCAAACACCCCTTATACACCTAAAATGAAATATAAAAAGTTTCAGAAAGACCATTCCAAGGAGACTCGCCTTCACCACCAACGCACTTTCTGAAAATTGGTCTTTACGCGTTTAGGTTTGCCTATCCAAACTATAATAGTCATATCCAAATTAGTATGCCATTAATTAAGAATAAGTTAGACAATTGTGCTTATAGCTACCTTTATTTCATCAACAATCTTTTCAAAACAGCCCATGTATCGAAATTTTGCCAATTGATATGGTATCATTGAAGATCAACTCATTTGAATGGACATTAGAAAATCTTGAATATCTTGCTCACAAAAGTATAAAAAATGCTCAAATGATATTCAAGAAAGTATAACATAATTAAAACCAGATTCTAAATGCTTGTGCATTCATATTCAAGGTCCGCTATTGTATTCATAACAAAGATAGAAGTATGACGCAAAAACTTTGCTACAACCTGAATAAACAAAGGGGGATAACAAATATGATATTCACAGTTGTAAACCTGCAAATGTGCATTCCATCAATGTGTCGAATGAAAAAAATCATTAAAGCTAGAACTTAAAAATTAAAAAAGGTAGCTAGCGTGTTCTCTTAATTAAGGTGAGAACGAACGACAAGTTTGTTTTAATTTTCAATGGAGTGCCTTCACTTGTCACTTGAAAGAGTTAAAAAAATACATAATGATAACTACCTATCCTAACCATGAAGCACAAACCTGAAATATGGAATGAAAATAAACCAACTTAAACAAATAAAATAGGATCATGTCCTACTTTAAGCATGTAGTGGAACTATCTTGCTTAGACTTTTTCAGCCTATCATACTCAAAAGCATGTGTATCCCAGCAACCCTCATTTGACCCTCATTCATCAACTTCGAAGTCCCCTCTCATAAGTAGTAGTTACGGTAATTTGAACTTGTGAGTCGTTCTGATATTTTCATCGCAGTTGAAGCAAATACCAAGAGCCTTTTTTTGCATTGTTAAATGGCAGTGTGCTTATGTTGGCACTTCCAAGGCTGCTTGTGTGACAGGTTCAGTAGTTCTCACGTGTAATCGATGTAACTGCTCATCTCTCATCTAAGCAAAACCAATAGCTTCTTGTGGTCTAGAATATCTTTATACCAACTGATTTACGGGATTCAAACCACCCATAAATGTAACGACTAATGCCCCTTATGAACCACCTTGTACTTGATTACCCAACCCTTCAAATTCTATTTGATAGTCACAAATAGAACCCACTTGTTTGATCTTTAAAAAAGCTTCATGAAAATCCTCGCAATATATAGGACCAAACTGAGGCCTTAATTCGTCAACAAACATCTTCCATGTAACCTCAACCTGTGGGTTGTAGAAATAGGCTTTGGAAATATCATCGATGTTCTCACGGAACTTCATCGAGCAAATGGCTTCTTACCAAACGTTAGCTGGGCCACGACCACCACGTTGTTGTTGTCCTTGCTGTTCATAAACATATAACGATATAAATTAATAAAGTATGGTGATAAGTTAATAATTGTTTTGATTACCATACCCATAGCGGCGTTGATCGTATGCTCGTGACCACGGTCATCCATAAACTGCTTAAATGGTTATTAAAAATGTTATTAATATGAAACTCTACTTTAGAGTTTTAAAATCAAGAAGATAGATTTGAGTTAGATATGAAGGACAGAAAACATACCCTTAACTGGGTACAACCTTACTGTGAAACTCTTGCTATTGTACAATATCTACACGGGATTGAATTTCATATCGTGGTCGGTGACATTCACGTTCATAGTCTTGTTGAAGTATTCATACCTGTATTTAAGGATACATGAAGAAGAGATTAAAACTTAACCTAAGTACTTCATATATTATTTCTTTGCGCTTCTCATACATAACTTGACGATTCCGGATAACAAATATCGACCAATTCACCCCTTTTGTCATCAATAAGTATATTTGGAAAATATGTAGTGATTCACCCGCCATAACATAAAAAACCTTAGAAATTATAAAATCAGAAATTACAAAAAGCACCTTTGTTTTGCGCCGCTATGGGGTCGTTTTCAAGGCACTTCAATTCTGGCTTATATAGATTTTTGTTATGTGTATGCTGTTAGATTTAATAAAGTTTGTGCATTTTTCTTGTTTCTAAGGTCAGCTACAACCTGAACCTGTTTGACCCGAATACCCATCACACTAAACCGTACTGTCTTACCACCTTACATATGCATCACACAGTAGGGAGTGACAGATTTAAAGCAAGATAGATACAAAAATATTACCTGCTTGTATCACACCTGCTGCATCATAGAGTATACCTAGTCTTTTTTATGGTTATCCTTCTCTTGACCCACTTTTGTATACACATAGGTGATCTATGTAGCAAAAGTATAATGTATCCACGACTTCCTTCTTTCAACTTTCAAGTGCTTCACAGCAAGCCTAGACAACCAAGTCAATACGACCCATCAAAATGTGAAAGCAAGATAACAACAAAATATGCATCAAGTGATCCCATAGGTCATCTCTTTCCATTTAAAGCACTGTTTCATATATTTTAGGCTTTATAAAAGCAGGTCTATTGTATAATTTACATTTTGGGCTTCATATTCTGTATTTTTACCAAATTAGCTTATTTAAAGATGTAGGTAGACCAAACTCTTACCTAATAAATGACCATGGTTATAACTCCCAACCAACTGAAGCAATACTGAATGAAAAATCACCACATAGGGTTTGGAGTTTGAGAACAAAGTATATTCATATTTGGGAAAAAAAAACTCTTGAACCAAACATAAAACACAGATCCACATCATTCACCACAAAAACTCTTGAACCAAACAAACACCTCTTGGTTTGACCCGTTGAACCGGTTTTTAAAATAGTGGTGTTTGTCTTCCACTGCTATTAAGAGATAGGCACAGATAGCTTGGAATAGGTATCTTGTTGTTCTCAAAAAATTAGTCTTTCTCACAGGAAACTTTAACCTGTTGTATACAAGAAACTTACATTAAACTATTCATGAGATTTGAGCTCATTAGAGGCCGTTGTATCCGCCTCAAGACCACATACTTGTTTTTCTAGATATACCTGCAGGATACACATATTGACCACATACTTGTTTTTCTAGATAAACCTGCAGGATACACATAATATTACTTGTTTGAAGGTAATAGTTAACGAATAATATAATATTACAGTAAGGTTTGTTGGTTAATGCACTAACATTGGAAATTAATTTTTCTTTATTAATTATTGTAATAAACAGTTAATAGGTACCTATTTATTCATAAGAAGATAGTTTATGATTGAAATTCAAATCTTAAATAAAACTTGTTTATAAGAACCGATAGTTGTTGATTTTGCGTAATTAACAAAAAACGATCAAGTTAAGTTGATTAAAAGTTGAAAGCTTTGACCAGTTAGATATTTAGGCAAGTCTATAAAAGTTCATAGATTTGACCACTTTGACCTGCTAAAGGTAAAATCTAACCCTAACAGACCCATTTGTGAGTAAATGGGTTCGAAGTGAATGAATCAAAACTAAGAGTTTTGTTCCCACATACCTTGGTGCAAAGCTTCATAGCCTGTTTGTAGTCCTTCGGCTTCAGTTTACAGGTTGAATTGTTGAGGCTGGAGGATGCGATCAATGCTCTTGCTTGTTTCTTATCCGCCTCATCAAAATTAGTATCATACTCAATGTACTTAATAGCCCATCTCATTATCATCCACAAACACAAACTATTGTATATAATAGATTTATCAAACACATTTCAAATAACAGAACATTACCTTCTCATATCGCTTTGAAGTTTTGAAAGAGTTGGTGTTAATTGGTCTTTGAGCAATACTAAATTATGAATTATATATATACAAAAAACATTCATATGCGGCAACAATATCGTATTTATTCAGAAAACATTCATATTGCTTGAATTATCACCTGTACATGAAATAATATTTAACTTGCAAATTTGAACAGCGTCACAACATATTCGCTTCTCCAACATCGTCATGGCACGTGATCTAGCATAAGTGTATATGTATAATTTAACTATTAACTTAAATGAATGTGAGTATACATAAAAGAATGGAGAACCGATCGAGGTAAAGAAAAGATGATGCCCTTGTAACTCTAGCTGGAATCTCCATAAGCTCATCACAAGGTTCAACATTTTGCACATCTTTCGCGAAGAGCCTAGATTTTTAGGTTTGAGGTAGAGGATTTTTCCTGGACAGAAAGTATAAATTAAACCAAAAAACTATGATAAACTATCGCATTAACATGCAATGCAAAAATAACGGATTTTCAAGGAGACATGACTGCAAACTCAGTAGCCAACCTCAATTTAAACAATTCTGTCGGAGGATTCGGTTGATAGCTGCAGCAAGATTATAATCCAAGTAAACATAACCTGCAAAAAAGACGTCTCTCGTAAATGTAAGATTGTGTATGTAAGAGATATACACAATTTTTAGCTACCTACCTTTTTTGGGAGGATCAAATCTTGGGATCAGTTCTTCGATACACCTTTCATGAAATGAGAACAATCTTACAATCTTCAGGCGAAACTGCTCAAAAAGAAACCAATTCAAAATAAATACCAATAAAAAGTATATGAAGATATACTTTTAAGGTATTTTTAGGAAAGACTCTTTTGGTTGTATGTTGAGTTTGACAGAAAAAGGAATTTTAGATTTTTCAAGGAAGAAATAAGAAACTATAAGCAGGGTACGAAGATAACTTTCGTTTTATGAAATTAATAGCTTGGTATTAGGTACATTTGTTTCTTATGATTCTTGATTCGTCACATGTGGATTGAGCAAACTTGGTACACAAAAAGTGATAAGCCTTTCTAACTCAATTTATTACAGTTGAACCTTTAAAACCAGGACATTAGTTTTAAAAAGATCAAGTTGCGAAAAGAGATGCTTGGAACTACTTTATAGCAACATAAAAATGAACCACATTAACATCTGAACTAAGAAACCGAACCACATGGCTCTGAATATACAAAAAAACTCAACATTTATTCTATATGACGAGATCAAATCTTGGTTTAAGACAGATAAACATAAAGATTCCTCTTTTGTTTGTCTTTCTTCATTAAAACTAACAAAATATGTGATATATTTCATGAAACATAAAAGTACAAATTTCAAACTTGCTATCAGATATGTCCTGTGTGCAATGTCATAATATGTAAGCCACAACCCCATCATCAAACATGTGCAGTTATGCAATAAAACGTTGTTCTCTAAATAACATCTTTGGGTAATTGTTTTCTCACTTTCTGAATCATCACACCGTTATATCTTATACTTTTACACTTTCTTAAACATTTTGCGAATGAATATAATCTGCACATAGAGCTAATAGAATCAGATATGATAAATTGTCTACTGATTGTTGCCTTCAGTATTCCTGAAAAAGAATTTAATATTACAGATCACTGGGTTTAACTACCAATATGTTAATAAAGTTAACAGTTCAGGTAGGGTTTTTGTTTCTTGATTGTTTTCGTGTCGACTTTTCTAAGATAGGTTTGGTTTAGGTGACGCAGTTGGTACATTAGCTCGATTTGCATACCATGATCTGGCAACTTCTCATTTTGTAAGTATAGAAAATGTTTTTGTATGGCCTTTCAATCGCCAGATGCACAAATGGTTTTCAATTATTGTAGATAAAAAATTAATTAAAATGGCTAAAAGCATATCCTGATTTGGTTTTCATATTGGTTATTAAAGAAACTAATAAACCTTTATTTTGTAACCAAATTTATTACAGAAAAAAGTTACCTTGTAAAGATACTCGAATGTAGAAATTGGAGATTTTCTTTTATCTTCTTCTATATCTGTGCAATAATGAGACTAAATATGCAGCCTCAGACGTTTAATCTCCACCACAACATGTGTACCTGGCAATGCATAAATATCTCGAGTCTTAACTTCTGAGCACGTAGAAATGTAATAACAATAGGAACAATAACCAAAAGCTAAGATATTACATACCACTTCCTCGACTTCTGTCAGTAATCCATACATGTATCCACAAAAATGTTACAACTTTGGCTTCCAACGTTGCAATGCTGATCTGAATCCAATTCCCACAGTGCAGATCGGGCAAATTGTGGTTGATAGTGACCTAGGAATCTGCTAAAACAATGTAACCTAGTTCAAAATCATGGAGAATGACAGGAGTATATACGTAATTGAACATTTGACTTACCTAAACATGCCTTTTCTAACACTTTAGCCAGTCAGTAGCTACCGGTCTTGGCGCAAGTGAGATTGTCAAGAATCTGAAGCCATGCATATCCTTTGGTTCTATAACCAAAACACAGCTAATGACTCGTTGTTCATTCTTACTTCTTGGTCCAATCTACAGACATAATAGAACATTAAGATACACTATTATTGAATCTACTCCTTCCAAACTCTAAAATGTTTATTAATGTCAAGTAATATTTAATCCCAAGTGCCTACTACTTTTCAATAACCGGCGTATTTAAAAGTGAAGTTTAGCAGCTCAACAACTTCTTATCCTTCAAGCTTTCAATAGTGTCCTTGATGCTTACTTCCAGTGGAGTAAACTCAACACCTAAGCCTTCCGTCTTCACCCTCGATACACTGTAAATTAGTGACTCAACACCCTTACTGTCTTTATACCTATCAAAATACAAATAAAACTAAATAAATATTTATTTCACCACCAGGAACATAAACTAAAGTATCCAAATAAGGCAAATGGCTACAGTGACTATAAAACTTCTAATTTTCTTTTTTCAAGTAGCACCAAAAAGAGCTACGAATCATCAATCTATATGTATAACGTCTCTTTCTGTGAATGTGTACGTCAATGGGAATAGGTACTTACCTTTTAGAATGGACAACGGTCGGGTAGAGTTCTCTACAATCTTCATGATCTCTGAAGAGTGAATCACATTCCCAACCACACAGTATCTGGCGTTAGCTTCGGGCTTCTCAAAGGCTAATATATGTGCAATCGCAACATCTCTTATATCAACAAGTATATAGACTCTATCTGAAAATACATCCTTTCCTGCATATATCACTTAAGAGCTTACATGGGTAGTCAACTATTCGATCATATAGGTCCACCCCTTAACCGATCACGCATATGGAGAATAGTTATAGGAGAGGAAATTTACCGGTTTTTATAAAGTTCATGAATGCCTCAGAAGTGAGGTTGAGAGTTGGCTGTAAGATAGGACCAATCACATAGCCAGGATTTATTGACACCAAATCCATACCGTTCTCTTGTGAAAACTTCACGGGAGCATCCTCAGCCATAATCTTCGAAACGACATACCACAACTAAAAGAATAAAAAATCATAAATCAATTGTGCCTAAAGTGAATATCCAAGAAACGATGTTTTATGCATGGAAGTGCTCTAATTAAACATTAAACCAAATGTGAAAGGCTAAGATAAAAAAGTGACGAATGACCTGTGGGTCATCAACTACAAGATGAACAGGAGATGCTGTGTGAAAGACGCATACGCAACCTTTAACTGCAGAGTCGAAAGAACCGTCTTCAGTGAAGTTAGCTTCAAACAAATATAGTCTAGCCTAAATATTTTATTATTAGCTCAACATAATGGCAGATAACTACAATTATATAAACTACAATATGATAGAATAACATAATTGGTGTTGAGATTAATCACCTTGGATTTGAGGATACGAAGTTAAACTTGATTGAACCGACTTTGAAGCCGCTTCACCCATGCATAATACATATTTTTTCTCTAACCCTCACGTACACAGGACGGCAAAGAGTTGCATGATGCTTCACCTATGCATGGTTGCCAACAGGAACTTCTTCACTGTCCTCAAACGTGTTTAAAGATTGATGAAGGGACATGGATAGTTGCAGAGGTTTCTCTGATACGTCTTCTTTGATATGTTTAGGAAAAAGGCTGCAAAGGAAACAAAGATTTATCATTAGGGTTTTGAGAAAAAGGATTAAAATTGAATTATATCTTTTATACTGCGTATTCCAATTAATTGAATTTGGATTAGCAGTAATAATTTATTGCATACCTTTAAAGATGTAGACTTGCAAGATTTAAATCAAAAGATGTGTTGGTCTAGTGGTTATATGTGAATTTATGTTTCAAAAAACTCAGGGTTCGATCTTGTATGCTGTCATTTTTTAAAATTAATTAATACCGAATTTTAGCTCATTTAATCCATGCTTAGTTGGTTCTAATTATTAATACCGAATTTTAGCTCATTTAATCCATGCTTAGTTGGTTCTAATTGTAATGACATGGAAATATGACATGGCATTATCGGATGCCAAGTGGCATTTTATGTGGCATGCCTCCTCTTATATATAATGTATATATATATATATATATATATATATATATAAATATATATATATATATATATATATATATATATATATATATATATAAATATTTTAAACATTCGAACAACATCTAAAGTCCCGTATCATTCTTTGAATGACAGCATTAAGACCGTAGATATTATCGAATCGAGAAAAGCATGACAAAATGACAATATTTTTTGAGGATTTTTCGAATTTTTCAAATTTTTATGGATTTTGAAAGTTTTATATTTTTCTATTTGATTTTTGAAGGTTTTGTAATTTTGTATTTTGTTTTTCGAATAGATATTTACACGAGATAGTTGAAGGAAACCTTTTACTCCTCTTCTTCCTCTTGAAGGCGTTTGAGAGTTTCTGGTTTTAGGCTCTTAAGACCAAGTCGTGGAAGGATAAACTAAAAACGTTCTCTAGGAAGAGCTTTGGTGAAGATGTCTACTAACTGGTATTCAGTCCTTACAAAGTATAGTTCCACCACACCTTTTTCAACTTGCTCCCTGATGAAATGATGTCGAATGTCGATGTGTTTTTTTTCTAGAGTGTTGTACGTTGTTGGATGAGAGAGCAATAGCACTTTTATTATCACAGTACAGATGGATTTTGTTAAATTCAAAGCCATAGTCAGATAATTAGGATCTCATCCATAGGATTTGAGCACAACAAGATGACATGGCTATGTATTCAGCCTCTGTAGAGGAAATAGAAGTACTCATTTGCTTCTTTGAAGACCAGCTCACAAGCTTATCACCCAAAAACTGAGCACCTCCAGACGTACTTCGACGAGTATCTTGACATCCTGCATGATCAGCATCTGCATAGGCTGTTAGTGACATACTGGTGTCCTTCGGGTACCAAAGTCCTATATTGATGGTTCCTTGGAGATACCGAAAGACCCGTTTAACCGCTTCAAAGTGCCTTTTAGTAGGCTTAGCCTGGTATCTAGCACACATGCAAACAGCGAACAAGATGTCTGGTCTACTAGCTGTGAGATACATCAGGGATCCAATCATACTACGATATTTCATTTGGTCTACCATGATCCCTGAGTGGTCCTCATCTAGTTTAGTACGTTCAATCATGGGAGTGTCAACAGGGTCACTTGAATCAAATCCAAATTTCTTTAAAATCTCATTTGCATATTTAGATTGATTTATGAAAATGCCTCCAGGACTTTGAGAAATTTGTAATCCTAAGAAAAATGACATTTGTCCCATCATTGACATTTGAAATTTAGAACCCATTTCTTTTGAAAAATAGTCACACTCATTGGGGTCAGTCGAGGCAAAGATGATATCATCAATATAAATTTGAACATGAATTAAATGTTTGCCTGACTTTCTGGTGAACAATGTCGGATCAACTGCTCCTTTGCTGAATCCAGTTGATAGAAGAAACTTTGATAGTGTATCATACCATGCTCTTGGAGCTTGTTTTAAACAATAAAGAGCCTTCTTCAAACGATAAACGTGCGTAGGATGCTCTGGATTCACAAAGCCTTCAGGTTGGCTGACGTAGACGACTTCTTTAAGATCTCCGTTTAGAAATGCCGTCTTTACATCCATCTAATAGACTACCATGTTCTTACTAGCAGCATTAGCCAAGAAGATTCTGATTGCCTCGATACTAGCAACAGGAGCAAAAGATTCTTCAAAGTCAATACCCTCCTCTTGACGGTATCCTTTAGCAACCAATCGAGCCTTGTTCTTTAACACATCACCATGCTCAACAAGTTTTACTTTGAAGATCCATTTTAGAGCAATGATCATAGCACAATCTAGAGCAGGTACTAATTTCCATACATCAAGACGATCAAACTCATGAATTTCTTCTTGCATGGCATTGAACCAGCTGTCTTCATTCATGGCGGTTTTAACATATTTTGGTTCGATCTTAGAGAGTACGGAGTTGAAGAAGCACCATAAGGCATCGGTTGCAAGTTGTTTCCGTGTGGATACTGGACGAGAGGGATTTCCAATGATGTTGTCTAATGGATGATCGTGAGTCCATTTTCTGAGGTGTTCATGTGGCTGTTGTTGAGGGACTGAAGTAGCAGAGTCGATGTCTCCTGAGGAAGATGGTTCTGATGAAGATTCAGGAGCAAATATGTTTTCAAATGGAGCATCTTCGGGAGTAGCAAAGGGATTAACTTCATCCTGTGAATCAGAAGCATTTCCATGATGTACACTTGATGATTGAAGATTTGTTGATGAAACAGATTGATCAGTAGAAGGCGCTTCTTGGCTTAATGACATAGATGTCGAAGGGTTAATTTCATTGACAGGGATAGAAGCAGCCTCTGTTGATGGGATTGACATATCATTGTTACTTGGCTCAAATTGTTCATCAAACATTGGATTAAATAGTTTCTTTAAATCATCTTCTGAGGGAGGTACATATGGAGTTGCTGGTGAGGAGTTTGGTACAAGGGATGAACCAATGGGACTGTTTTGAAGTGCGGGTCCAAAACTGGATTGTCCAGGAGCCATTTGATCGGTCAGCTCATCGAACGTAACATGAATTGTTTCCATGATATTTTGGGTTCTCTTGTTGTAGATTCGGTAACCTTTCTTGTTTGGTGCATAACCAACAAAAACTCCAATATCTGCCTTTGCTCTTAGTTTACCTAAGTCTTGACCATCATTAGTTGGGTAACACAATGCACCAAACACACGAAGGAATGAGAGATTAGGTTTTCTGTTGTGGACAAGTTCATATGGAGTTTTTCCATGAGCAGTGTGAATCAGGGATCGATTTTGGGTGTAGCATGCAGTGGCGATGGCTTCACCCCAGAGAAACATTTGAACCTTTGAGTAAATCAGCATAGTCCTTGCGGCTTCCATAAGAGTTCGATTTCATCTTTCAACTACACCGTTCTATTGAGGAGTTCGAGGAACACTTCTTTGATGACTGATTCCAATACTCTCATAAAACTCACTAAGTTGTTTGTTAACAAACTCAGTTCCATTTTCTGTTCGGATGATTCTGACCGTTTTGTTAAGACGAACCTGCAGCTGTTTGATGAGTATGATGATGATATCTGGAGTTTCATCCTTTGTCCTTAAGAACTTTACCCAGGTGAATCTAGAGAAATCATCAACCACAACTAACACATATTTTTTCCCGAAGATATTCTGCACTCTCATGGGTCCATATAAGTCCATGTGAATTGTATGAAGAACTTCTGTAACTAAGTTTGTAGGCTTGGGTTTATGGGCATACTTCTTGCTTTTTCCCAATTGGCATGCTGAACAAAGATGATCCTTTTCTTACTTAAGTCTAGGTAAACCTACAACTAGGTCCTTTCTGGAGAGATCATTGATGGTGCCAAAGTTCAAGTGATTGAGACGACGATGCCATAACCATGACTTTGTTTTAGAAGCCTTTGACAACAAGCAAATTGGAGAAGACTTCATCATATCATCGATAGAGATGGTGTATAGATTTGAACCACGTGTTCCTCTTAAAAGTTCCTTACCATCCAGTTCTCTAACGAAACAAGTATGTTTTCTGAAGGCTACTTCTAGATCAGAATCGCAGAATTGACCAACAGAGAACAGATTATGACCAAGACCTTCCACATAATATACCCTGGAGATAACACTTTTACCAACAATATAATCTCCATAACCCATAATTGCACTGAAATGATCATTCCCGAATCTAACTGTCCCGATGAATTTGCTCATGAAGTTCATGAGCCGCGACCGGTCTCCAGTCATATGCTTGGAACAGCCTGAGTCCAGGTACCACATAACGATTTGAACGATCTGCAGTTGAACACAGACAAGAATGGATAAATGGATAATTGGGATCCCCATGCAAGAATGGGTTCCATTTGGTTAGTAACAGTGATTGGAACACCCACATCAGAAATAGAAAAATTCATATCAGAAATTGAGGCAATGGAATCATTATGAATAGATGCAGTACTAGTGTCCGTATTTGCCCTATTCAAAGTATGTTCACTTCTTAAGGGAATAGTTCTACCAGTAGGCATCCATTTTCTAGTGGGCGTTGCTTGATTAACTTTATGGCCAACAGGTATCCATTGATAACCTATCTTACTAAATGTTCTTCCTGTGGGTTTTCACTGTTTTCTAACTTTCTTACGCCTTTGCCTTTTTGCCTTCTTAGCATGATATTTTGCATTAACAAGAATAACTGGCGATTTGACAGTATTAGACAAAGCATTCACACCACATTCATGATTAGTAACAGAATTCAAGCAGACATCATTACAAGGTTTGCAAATAGTATCAGAATTCAAATTAATTACAGTACGCCTATGGCTAATACTAGAATCAACACGATTCGTTTTATTCGACTCAAACTTAAAGTTCCTAGATTGGTCTTCTACTTTCTTCCAATGCACATTCTTAGCTTGCAAGGTCCTATCATTCCTTGTGTTGTCTTGAGACTTTGACCTCCGCTTTAATGTCACTGATTACTCTGTAGGGGAATGGGAACATTAGTTGGTTTATCTAATTTTTGCATTCCTGAACTAGATGTGCAAGGATCTGAACTACTAGAAGGCACATTAGTGTTCACTTTCTTAAAACTGTGATTTGAGCTATTTGCAGGCACACTGAAATTTACTTTCTTAACACCAGAAGTGCTGGGATTTGTACTCCTAGAAGGAACACTAGAGTTCGCTTTCTTAGCACTAAAGGTGTTGGGATCTAAACTACTTGAAGGTATACTACAGTTCACATTCATAACATTGGGCATCGAATGGATTTCATACTTGGCACTAGGCATAGAACACGAAATCAAAGGATTAACTCTGTCACCTTAGGACTTAGGGCATATTTTGATTAAGCATTCTAGAATTTCTTGAGATCGTTTGGCATATAAGCATGCATGCCCAATTGCATTATCAAGTGGTTTCTCTAACTTATCCTCTTCAACAATCTCATGGAGACATTCTAGACAATCCTTAAGGGATGAGAAATATGTTTGAATTGCAAGTTTATTGTTCCTAAGATGAGGAGGAACATATTTCACAGACAAAGCATATTTATTACAAATAGGTACCTTTGATCCATCATTCTCCCCATTGGTCATTGGCATTTTCCCTTTTTCCTGGCTCTTCAGATTCTCAATTTCGTTTTGCAATGAAGCTATTTGTTCGTTATTTTTGTTACGAGTGACCTTTATTGATTCAAATAACTCATTGAAATGACGTTTAACCTTTTCATTTTCTTCTAGAAAACTCTCGTTTTCCTTTTGTAATGCATTTACTAAGTTTTGAAGATGAACCATTTGAGAATTCTGAGAATCTAAAGGAGGAGGCATTTGGGAGCCAGTCATATTGTTCTTTTCACCCTTTAATTGAGAGATTTGTGCTTTCAACTTTCTGATCGTGTTACAATGAGCTTGAATCTGTTCATCACGTTTGTTTATTTGAAAAACTGCATCAAACTCGGGAGCATCTGAGGATGTCTTGATATTTGAAGTTTTGACATTTTCTTTAAGATGTTGATATTTTAGTTGTAAATTAAAATGCTTAACCTCTAGTTTAGAAAAATGTTTAACCAAATTGTCGTGATCATCCAGTTCAATTTTCTCATTTAATTTAGAATTAATCTTTTCAAGCTCAATGACACGATCATGGGAGACTTTCAGAGCAACAGATAATTCATGAAATTGAGAAGCATTAATGGAACAATTTGTAGCAGTGAAAAACACATCTTGAGCAATACATTCAGAAATCAGATTCTCATTCAGTGTATGCAAGTTCTTCCTCTCAATCTCATTATATTTTAATTCTCGCTCATAGTCACTAACCTCAACGATCATTGCATCAAATTCCTTTTCCATTTCTTTAATGTCTAAATTCATTCCCTTTTTAAGACTTTCAAAATGATCTTTTAGTTGTTTAAAGAAAGGCATGACTTCAGTTAAATAACATTCTTTCGTTTGCTCAAAACCCCTTTCCCTTGAGTTATACCGTGGGTGTGATCCTTTTCTTACTAGTTTTCTCAAAATCAACAAATAGTTGAAAAATAACATATTGACTGATTAAGGTCTTGCTTTTAGTGGCAATAGTCCTAGGAACTAAATGCATTGGTGTATTGGGAGGATACACAGTTCTGAAGGCATTTTCCTAAAGGGGAGGTTTGTTACACCAAGATTCTCTGTTTTTTGCTTATCTAAATCCTTTTTCCAGAACACTTGTTCGGGTGTTAACAACGTCTGAGGCCTAAACTTGTTCAAGGAAATCCAATTCTCCTTCTTGTAATCATGGGGTGTGATAGTTATTTTCTTCACTTTACATTTAGGATCATCTAGTTTCTTGTTCATCTTTTCCCTAGTAACTTCATCTGATTTCTTATCTTCCTCAGTGCACTCAGCACAACTAGGTTTCTGTTTAGGTTTAAGGATTTCATTGCCATCATAAAGTACCTTATGAGCAGTTCTAGCCTTTTAATGACCTCTGGATTTGGTTCCTCAACAAGGGGAATGCTATGCTTATCGCTTAAGACTCTATGCTTAGTGATCATGTGGGCAGTCTGAATGGTGTTCCCTTGTACGTACAACTTGTTTTCAAGCTTGTTTTTCAAAGTTTTCAGATTAGAAAAATCTTTCAAAAGTTTTGATTCCTTAGCATTAAATTCTTGCTTAAGCATTTTCATATTTTCTTGAAGTTCTTGTTTTTGCTTAGCAGTTTTAGAAAGCTTTTCTTGTAAGGAATTTAACTCTTGTTTTAATACTTCTTCTCTAAAATTACTTTTTCTAATGATTGTATGCATTTGGTCATCCATTTCCTGCTCATGGGTGGTCAACTCAAATTTAGCACGTTGTTCATAAATAGCAACACGTTCTTTATAGGCATTCAGTTCAGAGACAACAGAATTATCAGGGGCACATGCAGTGAATTCATCAAAGACATAGTCATTATTGACTGCAGAAGATGCATTACTTGGTACAATCTCACTTTCACTTTGCTTCACATATTGCTCATATGAGACAACATTGCTATTACCCACATCATCAATATCTGATTCATAAGTCTTAAGAGATTGTACTTCATTATGCATCTTTCGCTCATCAACATCATCATATAGTTTTAATACCTCTGAGATTATCTTGTCTTTGGATGGACCAGTTTGTTGTGGTGGAGAAACTTTTGGAGAAACCATAGGTGAGATGCTGGCCATGAATATTGTTTGAGCAGTAGGTTCATCATCTACATCAGAATCAAATGCATCACAATCAGCAACTTGAAAGGCATTCTGATGATTATGACATATCTCCTGAATTGGTTGTTCATCAACATCAGCATCATAAGTCTTGGCATTCCCTTCAGCAAGAAACATTAACTCCTCTTCATCCAAAGCTGCTCCATTGTCCTTAGCTTTCACTAGCAACATCTTATCCCTGAAGTACTCAGCATTCTGAGGACGTTTTGGAGATGTGCAATTCCTTGCAATGTGTCCCTCACCACCACAGTTTTAACATTTGATAGGCTTAGTTTGTCCTTGATTTCCAATCCTTCCTCGATTCTGATTTCCACCATAGTCTCCACCTACTCCACCCCTTCTCTGATCGTACTGCCTTTCTTGAACTGGCTGCACCATAACCTTCCCATCTCTGGCTTGATTGTGTAGATTGGATCTTTGTTCTGAGGTTGTTTTTTGTGTGTGGGAGAGTGTTCATGTTTTGACTGATCATGAGAGCTAGTTGACTAATGAGTTTGAACATAGGATCAGGATCAGCTTGTTTGAACATAGGATCAGGAATGAGTTTGTGATTGCCATCACCTATGGGTATAACTTGAGATGCTTTGGTGGTAATTCCAATGTTTGAGTAGAAAGCAGTTGAATCATTTGATGAGCTTTTCTCTCCCTGGTTAGTTTTGAACTGATCAAGAATCCTTTTTTCAAACATAGCTTGTCTCTCATTCTGAAGAAGGAAGGCATAGAGTTGCTCATAGTTTGTATTCTTCAATCCTTTGGTTAGCTTCACAGAGGTGACAAACTTATGCCATTCGGGATTCATGTTGTTCACAAACTTTGAGTTCAGCTGAATGTTTGGCATAGTCATTCTAATGTTTCTCATGTCATTCACAAGCTTATGGAATCTTACATAGTACTCATAGACACTCTCATCTGGTTTCATCTTAAAGTGCTCAAATTCATCATAGAGTTGGGATTCTCTGTCTTCCATAGTTAATTCAGAACCAGAAAGAAGCATCTTGACATTATCCCATACAGCCTTGGCTTTAGTGTTGTGATTGATAAGCTTATAGATGTCTTTTGGAAGACCTTGCAATATGATGTTAGAAGCCCTGATATCCGCATTGAATCTCTTCTTCTCCTTATCATTGAGCTCATCATACGTCTTTGGTCTGTCTATTCCATAGATCATTGTTCCATCTTCATTTGTATCAATTATGTCTCTAGTAGTCTCAACTAGATACGGTCCTTCATCAATCGATTTGAGAATGTTGACTCCATTTTCCTTTCCAAGACAATACAATCTGATTCTTTGAGCCCAAGAGTCGTAGTCGGTTCTATCAAGCATGGGTGGACGAGTATCTGAACCAGCTGCTTGAACATCCTCGGCAATAGTGGAGATGATTGTAGGAATGTTGGTAGACATGTTTACAGAATTACACGGTATTTTATAACTCAATGATTAAACAAGGAAATAGATTATTTCACGAGATTTTATTAAACCAAGAGAAAACCGTATTACACACAAAAGTCAACCAAGTCGCTATGAATCCTTGAACAAGTCGCTAAGTACTAAGTTGCTAAGTAATGACAAAGCAAGTTGCTAAGTTCCCAAGTCGCTACAAATTTTGACAGCAAGTCGCTATGCACCAAGTCGCTATGAGATCAAGTCGCTAAATAGCAACTCGCTAAGGTCCAAATCGCTAGCACCAAGTCGCTACGAAACTTAAAGAACAAGTCGCTATCAAAATTGAAAGAAAGTCGCTACCGTTACCAAGTAACTACCCGTAGTGGAGAATCCACTAAGTGTACTGTTTGTCGGCTTGTCTCAATAGACAAGTCGCTACCAAAACACACTACAACTCGCTACAATTTTACAAACCAAGTCGCTACCAAGAAATGAAGTCCGTAGCTCAAGTCGCTAGCTAGAGAAAAACTTTAAAACACACATTTCAATCCAAAAACAGCCCAACCACGATGATTCAAGCCTTCTAAATCAAAACCTAAACACTTGTGATGATTCTAAACACAAAAGTACAATCAAAATCCAAACTTTAACACTAGAAATCAACCAAATGATGCAAAAACCACTAAACTTTTTCAAACTCAAAAACCACCTAAAAACCACTAGAAATCCAAAGATATGTAAGAGATGATCTAACCATGGCTCTGATACCAATTGTAACATATTGGATTTCACATACACATCATAACACAAACATACTTAGGCGTATAATAGATGAGTTTTAGAGAGAGAAAGTTAGAGGTTTGGGAGCTTTAGTGAGAGAAAGAAAATTCTTATTATGAGCTCCAACTCTCTACCTTGGGAGGTAGAGAGTATTTATAGTCTTACAATAAAATGACACACAACGGGCTATGGATCAGGCATACAGTGGGTAAAGACCCGTCCGTCCTCCACGGTGTTACTTAACTAACTACTACTTGACATAAAATAACTACGACTACGAGCTTTCTAACGATTACATATACTTGAGGTGACCGACACTTTAATACCAGGATTTTCTAAATCCTAACATTCCTCCTAATGAGGATAATGTTGCCGGCGGAGGAGGATGAGACGGCCTAGGAGGTAAATCCTCTAAATTATAGAGGTGTGGTGATGATAATGGAGATGTAAACGAGATAGCTCTAGGAACCAATTGTGATGGTTTAGTGGAGATGATATTGTTTGGCCTAGGAGGTATGGTGGTGTTTGGCATAGGTAATTTTGCGGGTACTATCCTTTTAGGAATTGGTTTGATTGGGTGAGAAGAAATCCTTGCATTTGTTGGCTTGACCGGAGATGATTCGGTTGAAGAAATTTCATGTATAACACGAGCAATTTTCTTGGGTGGTTCTTTGGTGGATAAGTTGTTACTTGGAGTTTTCCTCATGATGAGATCAAGAGGTTTGTAAAGGTTTCTTAAGTGCTAAAAATGAGGATGAAGGTGATGACTTTAGAAGTCCTAACAATGTGGTTTATAAAGCAAGAGATTTGGCAAGTGCATTCAAGCCTTAAGCCATTAAAATTCTTTGGAATGTGATAATTAACATGCACAAGAGTCAACTTCAGAGTTTGTACTGATCTAGGAAGTCATTTAAGATGAGATGGAGTATTTAAGTTAGAAAGATGAGCTGGAAATGATTGTTTTAGCTAGAGTTGACATAATCTGTCACCCGAATCCCACGGTTCCCTCTTTAGAGGGATCCGTCTAGGCTAATCCTAGGGATCCGGCTCTCAGCAGCTATAAAAGAGTAAAAATGATGTTTCTAAGGTCTAATATCTATATCATCTTGAGTGTTTCAGTCCTCCTAAGTGTCTTAAATGAAGGGGTGCTTAAGTACTTGAAGGTAATGAGTGATGTAGCTAATGATTGCCTTTAATGGAAGAAATTAGAACTTTCATGAGTACCAATGAATGAACAAAGATGACACTAAGGATTTTTAGAGTGTCAAGAGAAGCTATATGATTCTAGAGATCAGATAGTGACTTAGGATAATGTTTTGGAGAAGATCCTAAATGCTTAAGATGGGAAAACTAGAATTTGATCAATTTCGACCAATTTTGAGGTAAGGATGATTATGATAAATTTGGCCATAATCGAAAGATTTCTAAGGCAAGATGTGAGGGATCATGTGAGACATGAAGAGTGATTTAGAGAGCAAAAGAGTAATGGGTTTAAGTGAAACTATAGATCTACAATCGTCTTGAGTGTGATCTTAGGTGAGTTATGTGTGAGTAGGAAAGATCTACTTAACTTGATAAGGACTTAATTTGCCTTAAGACACTATGTTTAGCTTAGATTAAGGTGTTCTAAGGACATGTTTGAAGTACAATGTTTGCAATTGCAATTTCTGTTTTCCGGATCCCACGGTTCCCTAAGTGTAGGGATCCGTCTAGTACAAACTTTGGGATCCGTTCATCTGCTAAGCAGAACCTTTACTAAAGGTATGCAATGATCTGGACAATGCATTATATTCCAAGGTTAGTTTAAGAAGTTCTAACACTAAGATATCAAATGTAAGATGTTTTATTTCATGAAGGAAATTGGATTACATTGATAAAGCACGAGTACAAAAAGGATTGATCCTATTTGAAATACTACTAAGTTCCTTGAGCGTTTTTGCTAGAAGGATCATCAAGTGGTTGATGAGTGTTGGTGGAATCCAGAATGAAGAAAGTCTTCATGAGTGATGTGTTTAGCGGTTCCATCATCTTGTTCATAAGTACGTACAACGGACTTTGAAATTGAGGATGAAAATGCATGATGTTATGATAGAGGCGCGTCAAGAACATTCCATAAGGGATGAGTTTATTCTTGGAACCTTGAAGATTTACAATTCGTCTTGCGAAGAAGTAGGAGAGATTGTATGGTTGTTGTTGTTAATACAAATATCGTCATTAAACGTTATTTATATTTTTGATCTTTACCTAAGTTTTGTTAACGACAAAAGTAAATTTAATTTGTATAAAAGCTTAAAGCTTGTCAAGTTTAATAGATATTAAAACAAGCTTTTTCAAACAATATATTTATCATTCAAGCATTTACATTTATGATTAGTAACATCTTGATATAACTCTAATCATTATGTATGATAGTAGTTTTTAGAATGTGTTAGGTTCTTAAAACCAAACACTACTTAAGTACTTGCATATTTCTAAAAATAGAAATACAACATATGACATCATGTGTTGCATCATGGAAATCATTGGAAGATTTCATTAGATATTTTGTGTGGATTTGTACTCTTCATATCTTGCACAATCTCACTTAGATAGAGTTGACTTTAGCAAAGATTTGATATCTTGACTGTCCGACCGGCGGTACCAAAATGGTACAGGGCGAAACCCTTTTAAGGGTTCAGCGGTCCGTGGGCGCTCCTGTCCACTTTGGCTATAAATAGCAATGCCAAGCCAAGTAGTTTCTGATCCCTTTCTAACATACTCTCATACATATCTTCTCTCTAACCTTTCTAACTCAGTTTCATATCATATTAGTGATCTCTTTTGTAGCAAAGAAGATCAAGTCACATTCAAGCTTCAAACGAGAAGTTGGAAGTCTTGTTTATTTAGTGTTGTATGATCTTGTGTTGATTCATACTTCATTGTTGTATTAAACCATCATAATCTTGTGAGTGTGAGTGGTTAGTATTTTAGTCCTCAAAATAATTGTGTGTGGGAGTAGTTGTACCCTTAGAAAGAACTCGACATCTAGCTTAGTGTCGGAAATAGTGTAAGCGAAGTGTAAAGGTTTTCTCCGCCGGTGAAAGGAGCTTGTTGACTAGTGAAGTTAAACTCGCGAGTGTGAGACTCGAGGAGTGGAGTAGGGCAAGGAAAAAGAGTCCTTGTAGACCGAACCACTATAAACAACTTGTTGTGGTTTGATCATTTCTTTCCTTATTTACTTCTTACATATTGCTTGCATATTTCATTAACATATCTAAGATCAATATCAATTGATCTTTACAATAAGTTTCAAAACAAAGTTTTTAATTGGTAAACTATTCAACCCCCTTCTAGTTTTCTACAATTGGTACAAGAGCCTCGTTGCTCAAGAATTTCTAAAATAACTTGTATTTTATAAACTTGAAACGATCCATGGATTCTGAAAACTTTAAAGAAGGGCAATCTATGCAAAGACCACCACTCTTTGAAACCAATGGATTTATCTATTGGAAAAACCGTTTTGAAACATATGTAAAATCAAAAGATATAGATCTTTGGTTTATTATTGTTAAAGGGGATTTTAGTTCTACAACAAAGGATATTTCCGTTGATGAACAAAAGAAACTAGTTGCTAAAAATAATGAAGCTAAAATGATGCTTTATAATGCTTTACCTAGAAAAGAATATGAAAGAATTTTTATGTGTGAAACCGCCAAAGATATTTGGGAATCTTTAATTGTTACACATCAAGGTAATTCACAAGTCAAGGATAACAAAATTGATCTTCTTGTTCAACAATATGAACAATTTGTTATTCTTGAAGATGAAACCATTGATTGTGGCTTTGATCGCTTTAACACTATTATTACATCACTTAAAGCACTTGATGAATCTTTTCGTAGTAAGAACTTTGTCGGGAAATTTCTTAGAGCACTCCATCCCAAATGGAGAGCTAAAGTGACCGCCATTGAGGAATCAAAAGATCTCTCAATAATGTCACTAGACGAGTTGATCGGTAACCTCAAAGTACACGAAATGGTGATGGAGAAAGATTAGGAGATCATCAAAGGAAAAAGGGAGAAGATCAAATCCGTTGCTCTAAAAGCAAAAGCGAAATCAAGTGATGATGACGAATCTTGCTCCGGTAGCGAAGATGAGGAATATGCCATGGCCGTTAGAGATTTTAAGAAGTTTTTTAGAAGAAGAGGAAAGTTCGTAAGACAACCTCAAGAAGAAAAGAAGCCATTCCGAAAAGATCGGGATGACAAGAAGGGTAAAGGTGAAAGAAAATGTTTTAGATGTGGTGATGCAAGTCACCTCATAGGAGAATGTCCCAAGCCACCTAAAAGCAAAACTCAACGAGCTTTTGTAAGTGGTGCTTGGAGTGATAGTGAAGACGATGAAGAATCAAGCAAGGAAGATATCGCTCTAATGGCACATGAGTCAAATGAGGTATACTTGAAAGTTGGATTGGAACCTGATGAATGGATAAACGATAGTGGTTGCTCACGACACATGACGGGCAACAAAAGTCTCTTCTCATCATACCAAGAGTATGACGGAGGTAATGTCACCTTTGGTAGCAATCTCAAAAGCAAAATTATTGGCAAAGGTACGATCGCTCATAACTCTCTAACTATTGAAAATGTTGCTCATGTGGATAGGTTAGGATTTAATCTACTTAGTATTAGCCAACTATGTGATAAAAAGTATAAAGTGCTATTTGATGAAAATGGTAGTAAAATACTAAAAGATGGTATCACCATAGCTAAAGGAGTTAGGAAAAATAACATATATGTCATGAAAATAGATAAAACATATAATGATAAACTTTTCCTAACAACATTAGACGATAGCTCATCTCTTTGGCATAGACGTTTAGGTCACGCTAATATGAGACTTATACAAAACCTATCTTCAAAAGAATTGGTTAGGAATTTACCAAAACTTAAATATGACCAACACTTTTGCGACGCTTGCAAAATTGGTAAACAAACACATAGTAGTCACAAATCTAAAAATATGGTGTCCACATCTAAGTGTCTAGAATTATTACATATGGACTTGTTTGGACCATCCGCTATAAGAAGCTATGGAGGCAACTTATACACTTTGGTCATAGTAGATGATTATTCAAGGTTTACTTGGACGTTGTTTTTGAAAACCAAAAATGAAGCTTTTGATAAATTTGAAATACTTAGCAAGAAAATTCAAAATCTTCTAGGTGTCAAAATTGTGTCGATCCGAACGGATCATGGTCGTGAATTTGACAACGAAACTCAATTTGGAAACTTTTGTGATACAAATGGTATAACACATAACTTTTCCGCTCCACGAACACCTCAATCTAATGGAGTAGTAGAACGTAAAATAGAACAATTCAAGAAATGAGTAGAACAATGCTTAATGAACAAAACATTCCTCAAAAGTTTTGGTGTAACGCCGTTGACACTTCTACATATATTTTGAATAGAGTCTTAATACGTCCTTTCTTAAACAAAACACCATATGAACTCTATAAAGGTAAAAAGCCAACGTTAGGATATTTTAGAGTCTTTGGTTGTAAATGCTTTATTCTTAATACTAAGGATTATCTCACCAAGTTTGACCCAAAGTCTTATGAAGGTGTATTTCTTGGTTACTCTCAAACTAGTAAAGCTTACATTGTCCTAAACAAAGAAACAATGATAGTCGAGGAATAGTTGAACATAACATTCGACGAAAGTCCACCTCCCTCTAAGACATCACCTTTGGTAGATGATGACTTAGTTGAAAGTCAAATGATAGAAGGTCAAGAAATAATTAATAATAACAAGGAAGATGAACCATTAAATAAAGAAATTGTCAACATCAAAGAATCTAAAAGTCATCCTTTAGAAAAAGTCATAGGACAACTCAATCAAAGAACCTTAAGGTCACAAGCCCAAAATCAAAGTAATTATTTTTGCTTTGTATCCACCATTGAACCAAAACCCATAAATGAAGCAATAAAAGATGAATCATGGGTTATTGCCATGCAAGAAGAATTAAACCAATTAGTTAGAAATGATGTTTGGAAATTAGTTCCAAAACCTAAAGATCAAACTATAATTGGAACAAAATGGGTTTTTCGAAATAAGATGGATGAAAATGGGATAGTATCTAGAAACAAAGCTAGGCTTGTAGCGCAAGGTTATAATCAACAAGAGGGGATTGATTATGATGAAACTTATGCACGGGTAGCTAGGCTTGAGTCTATTAGAATATTACTTGCTTATGCATGTGCCTATGATTTTAAATTATTTCAAATGGATGTTAAAAGTGCCTTTCTTAATGGGTTTATTAACGAAGAAGTGTATGTTGCTCAACCTCCAGGTTTCACCGACTTTGAGAAACCACATCATGTCTTCAAACTCAAGAAAGCATTGTATGGTCTTAAGCAAGCACCAAAAGCTTGGTACGACCGACTTAAGACTTTCCTTATTGATAACAAATATACTATGGGATTAGTAGATAATACTCTTTTACCAAGAAAAAGGAATCACATATTATCATTGTTCAAATATACGTTGATGACATTATATTCGGATCAACTTGTCAAGAATTATGTGATGATTTCTCTAAAATCATGCACGACGAGTTTGAAATGAGTATGATGGGTGAGTTAAATTTCTTTCTAGGACTTCAAATAAAACAACTAGAAGATGGCATATTCTTTAACCAATCTAAATATATAAAAGACATGCTTAGGAAATTTGGTCTTGAAGATTCCAAACCAACTAAGACACCCATGTCCTCGGACACTAAACTAACCAAGGATGAGGAAGGTGAATCCGTAGATAACACTAAATATAGAGGAATGATTGGTAGCCTACTCTATCTTACGGCTAGTAGACCCGACATTATGTTTAGTGTTTGTCTATGTGCTCGCTTTCAAGAAAACCCAAAGGCATCACACTTAGAAGCCCTAAAAGGGATTTTTAGATACATTAAGGGAACAACGTGTTTAGGATTATGGTATCCCAAAGGAACGGGTGTAGAAACCATAGTGTATGCCGACTCGGATCATGCCGGTGACTATGTCGATAGAAAAAGTACAAGTGGTATTTGCACTTTTGTTGGACATTGTCTCACCTCATGGTTTGCAAAGAAGCAAACGGCCTTGGCCATCTCAACTACTGAAGCCGAGTGCGTCTCAGCCGGAAAAGCATGTCAACAAGCTCTTTGGATGAAGCAAACTCTCGTAGATTACGGAATTCATCTCAACAACATTATGATACTGTGCGACAACAAAGGAGCTATCGATCTCAGCAAGAATCCCGTTCAACATGCTCGTACAAAGCATATTGAAATCCGCCATCACTTTCTTCGCGACAATGTTCAAAAAGGAAACATTTCTATCGAGAAAGTATCCTCCGAAGACAACATTGCCGACATCTTAACTAAGCCTCTTAAACGAGAACCTTTTAATCTTCTTAGACTTGGTTTAGGGTTAATGGAACCAAACATGTAGGATAAACATAGCCCAAAACATTAGAATAGTCAAAACTAAACAAATTTGTCTTGTACCGCTCTCGTAGCCATGGCACCAAAGCGACAACAAAGACGGAACCAAATTTTTGGTACCGTCGGTCCGTGGTGTCTAGAAGCAAAACGCTATATACAAATCATACTCTTCCTCAAAACCCACTTTACCAAAACGTGTAAAACTTAAACCAAGCTCATTATTGTCATCTTCCAACTCACTAATCACTGAAGATAACATCATTGTAAGTATCCTAACTACATTTCATCTCTTAATTCTGAGTCTAGGATTCTTATTTATGCACAAAACTATCACAAATCATTACATGGGGTTTTATGTATGCTTTTATACCAAATATGAATTCAATTGGCAAATTGCATAACTAGTCATTGAAATTAGGTACTACATTATCATATTGCATAAACAAATCATGCTTCCCACTAATTGATAGATAATGAATATAAGGCCCTATTCAAACAACCAAACACCCCATGTCAAAAGTTTTGAAAAGCTTCTCACTTGTAGGAAAACAATTTTTTCATTGCTAATACAAATAGAAACGTTAAATTTTCATCACTTGCATGCTCTTGAATACTAAAGGTATTGCATAACTAATATGCATTCCCGGGTATATTCAAATGAAGCCACATTGAATTAGGAGCATTTGGGTTATCTCATGGTATTTGCCAAACACCCCACTAAAACCATCTTTGTGCATAAAATGAGTCGAGATAACCGCAACTCCAAATTGTTTTCATATAGGCACACACTAGAACCAAAAATGTTAAAACTTATTCTCATTTTTAACATATTAACTCTTGTCCTTAGGAATAACCATGGTAGCCGCAAGATTCTATGATCACAAAGACACCCTTAACTACATTCCCAAACACCACAAAACCAAAGGACTTACCAAGGAACAAGTAGAAATATTTAGGGGTCTAGAATCAAGGTATTTCCATGAAGGTAGAACCATTCACTCATCCTTCCTTGAAAACACCAACCTTCGTGAAGAACTAGCCGCCATTCAATTCGACTGTCTTCTTGACATCGATGAACCAATTTGTCCTAGGTTTGTGTTAGAATTCTATGCTAGTGTGACCGGCTTTAATGATGAAGACGATGATGAATTTTGTCTTAGGTTTAGAATTAATCAAAACGACTACACCATCACCTTAGCCAACTTTGCTCAAGTGCTAGGAATTCCCAACCGAGGAACTTGTCTCTA